>ML306833.1:0-10455 GCA_005239505.1 Nicotiana paniculata
ATTTACAGACCAAAAATAGCGACCAAAGTTGGTTGCTTTTCCTAATTTCAGAGACAAAAACGGTTTTCCCCCATTTCTCTTATTTCTTCCCCAAAAATTTTCCTAACTCTCTCTTTTCCTCCCCTTCTCTATTTCACTCACCCAAATCCCATCCCCCACCCCGCGCCACCACTTCCCCCACAGCTCGCCGCCCACTGCCGCCACTCCCCCACTCCTTCTCCACCTAAAATAAATCAAGGTTAGAATTATAACCTTGATCTTTGTTATTTCTAGTGTGTGTGTGTTACAATATTTGATGTATTGTAGTTTATTATTTCAATTAGTGTTTCAGTTCTGAACATTGTATTTTATTGAGGATTAGGGTTTAGGTCTTGTTCTAATTAGTTTTGTTAATTGATTTTATTAACTAATTAGTGTAATTGAAACTAGTTTTATGAGTTCATACAAGTCTGATATATGTAAGTTAGTAGAGATATATTGTTATGCTTAATCAAAAGTTGAAAAAAGACTTTGTTATTCCCTTAAACTGAGATAATACAAGTATATGTATGTGACTTAGATAATTAAAAAATCATAAGGAAAAATGATTCAAAGGAGACTAATAACAATACTAATTATTATATATTTAATATAAGCTAAAATGCAAAATAGTACTGTGTAACGACCCGGTCGGTCGTTACGTAGAACTTGCATTAAAACTTACTGTTATTGACTTGTCATAGGTTGGTTATACTATTTTTGATGTGTTAGAGTTGGTAGGCTTGGAATCGGATTGGTTGTGGTGAGAATTTAGCCATTTAGTCTTAAAAATAGCCTTAAAATGGAAAAAGTCAACTGAGAGTTGACTTATTGGTAAACGACCTTGGAATGCGGATTTTATGGATCGGATAGCTTCGTTAGGTGATTTGGGACTTAGGAGCGTGTTCAGAATAATTTTATGATGTCCGATGTAGAATTAGGCTTGAATTGGCGAAAGTTGGAGATTTAGAAGTTCTTAGCCTTGAATTCGACGTAGATTTGGTGTTTTGGTGTTGTTTTGGGTGTTCCGAAGGTTCGAATAAGTTCAAGTTATGTAATGGTACTTGTTAGTATGTTCGTACGGGGTCCCGAGGAGCTCGAGTGAGTTTCAGATAGGTTTGGACTGCGTTGTGTTTGTTTTTCTTATGCTTCGACGTCGTTTCTTCAAGCATAAATGATATCATATTGAACAAATGAGCTCCAATCACTGTTTTGAATGAAGCTTTAGATCCATATCGTAATTATGGACCGTAGCAAAAAGAATCGTCGAATTTGGACATTGTATGAGGATTTTATGGCCATTTTACCAAGGTTGCCAGATTTTTCAGATTAATTACGAAATTGCCCCTAACGGCATATTAAAAACCTCCACTATTTGCAAATCTTAAAACCTACATATCTCCTTCATTATAAGGTCAAATTGAGTGATTCAAAAGTTTAAATTGATTAGAAATTCACAAGGAATCCATTGGAAGCATAAAATGTGAGTTTTGGGATTGTTTGAAACTAGAATCGAGGCAGAATAGATGGAGAAACAAATATACAAAATAAGAGTTTGTTCTTTCCGTCATATCTTGAGTTGGGGAGCTCGAATTTGGGCGATTTTCATCATATGGATTGGGGTAAGTTTTCTCTACTACTTTTTTTGCTTATATTTCATGAATCCATCTTTGTTTTTGGGATTTGATTGATGATTTCAAAGTGAATTTGAGGGATTAAGGCTTGAGTTTAAGAGACCCTTAGGGTTTGATTTGAAGGGTCAAACGAGCTCCGATTTTAGCTTTCTTTATATGTACGGACTCATGAGAGGACGAAGAACATTTTGGTATAAAATTTTTGAGTTTCGGGACACGGGCCCGGGGGTCGGATTTTGATCGGATTCGGACTTTTGAGCTAAATTTGATATTTTTCGATTGGAATTTTTTTTAAGCATAAATTTATGATAAAAATCTGAACTTGGTAGATCTGGAGCCTTCGGAAGTTGATTCGAGAGGCGAGCGTGTTGCGGAATAGTTTCCGGGCTAGTTTTGAGGTAAGTAATGTCTTTAAATCCTGTCTTGAGGGTATGAAACCCCGGACTATGCACCCTTTCACAGGTTTTGGAATGCAAAGGTTGAAACTTTGGAAATATATTCCCTATTTAGGTGACTATTGAGTTGGTAAACCGATTTTTAATCCTATGCTTAATGGTCTTGATATATTTTGATATGATTTGGGTTGTAAGCCATGTTTGGGGCCTAGTGCCGATCTGTTTACCCATTGGGGACTGTTTTCACTGTGTTTCCTCACTTGATATGTTATGATTTTCACTCAGTCTTTTCTTGATAATTGTTTTGGACATTCAGAGTATTTTGAAACTATTTCTTGAAAATGAAACACTGTTTTGGGTCGAGAACCCGGTATATTTATGGCCTGAAGGGCAAATTGAGAGTGTCTGACTGAGTGAGGCTGCAGGACTATATTGTGAGGATTCTATGATATGAATGAAGTTGCGGGCCTATATTGTGAGTTATTTATGACATGATGTGGCTTGTTATAGCGCTTGGGCTGTAGGAGCCCCTCCGGAGTTTGTACACACCCCTAATGAGCGCAAGTACCTAATGAGTGATGCCCGCGGGACCTATGCTGAGTGATTGCGAGGATGCCTGATGGGCTGATATTGAGTGACCGTGAGGATGCCTGATGGGCTGATACTGAGTGACTGTGAGGATGCCTGATGAGCTGATATTGATTGATGGTGAGGATGCCTGATGGGCAATGGTTACGATAAATAGTTTTGGCCCGAGGGGCAGTTTTATGAAGAATTTTTACTAAGTTTTCGAACTATGATTTACTTCATTTTCAAACTGGCTTTTACTGAGAATTTTACTGAGATACACTGATATTACACTTGTTTCAAAGGATTTCTAGAAACTGATTTCGAACTTATGTATTTGATGAATACTACATGGTGATTTGGTGTTTTACTGGTTTTGTGAAATTGTGTATCTGTACTGTGTGTTTTATAATTCTCAGAATGTGATTTATTTTCATTACTACTGAGTTGGCGTACTCATAAAGACTCCTTGTGCCTCTGTGCACAGATCCATGTTACAATTCGGAGCAATAGTTGTCTTTGCTCGTAGCAGTAGTTCACAGGATTTCGAGGTAGCTGTCCAGCGTCCACAACATCTCCATTTCCCTTCCTTATTTAGTTTTAGCATTCCATTCCTAGACTTTATTTAAGATATTAGTAGATTTATTTTTTCCCGTAGATGCTCGTGAGCATTTTGACTCCAGTCTTGGGAGGTTTTGTTAGAGTTGTTAGACTGTTATTGGGGCGCTAAGACTAATTACATTATTCTATGCTTGGTTGCATGCTTATTATTAAATTGTGAACACTTATAATTGAACAAATGCGTAGTAAGGTGATGATTGGCTAGCCTAATTCCACGATAGGCGCCATCACGGCCTGTTAGGATTTGGGGTCGTGACAAGTTGGTATCAGAGCTTTAGGTTACATAGGACTCAACGGTCATGAGCAGGTTTAGTAGAGTCTTGCGGATCGGCACGGAGACGTCTGTACTTATCTTCGAAAGTTTGTAGAACCCTTAGGAAACGTTCCACATTCTTGAATTCTTGTCGTGCGAATCCGTTTTATTTATCCAAAGTGTAACTCTTCGTATTCCTTCCATGTATTCGAATGCGCACGCGAGCGCTTGGTATCAGTTGTGCGTTGGCGACTTGTGACTTCCATGGGTGAGATGTTATTTTTAACATGTTAATAATGGGCAGTCGGAAGGAATTGAGGTTGAATTTTGTCTGTGACTTGAGTACTGAGATTTCATTTGTGTGAGCACATGTGTTGGGGGACTTATATGTCTGTATGTCCTCATTGATGAAACCTTGTAACTAGATGATTACGCGGTGAATGTGATTGACAATTAGATGTGTTCAGGTTATTTGATTGTGACAAAATGAATTGGCGGGAGATGTGGCAAGAACCATTGATTATTTGACTTCTGTATTGAGTTAGAATATGGCTTTGAGTTATGAGTATTGAAGGACCTCTCATGTAGTTTAGTTGTGGAAGTGAAGTGGTTTTTCCTGTTATGTTCTGAGTTCCTGTGATGTCTTTTGAGCTGACCAATGCCCCAGCAACGTCTATGTATTTGATTGCCGGTGTATTCAGTCGTGTTATAATTTCTTTGTTATTGTATTTATTGATGGCATCCTGTCATACTCTCGTAGCCAGGGATAGCATACTCCACATTTGATGATGGTATTACAAGGATATATGGAGGAGAAGCTTGTGCGAAGTTCTCCAAGTGTGAATTTTTGGCTCAGTTCAGTAGCATTCTTGGGACACGTGGTGTCTAGTGAAGGTATCCATGTGGTCAGGTGAGTGTGAGTAGAGCTTCCAGAAGCTCAAGATTTCCTTGATCTCGGCTCCAGTGTTCGTATTGCCATTAGCTTTAGGTTCTTATACTGCTTAATGGGATGTCTTGGGGGCAGGTAGTGGTTGTGTTCTAATGTAGGAAGGTATAGTAATTGCGCGATGGCTATGATTTTTGGAAGTGTATAGGGAGATATCATTCTGAGGTTAAGTAAGCAGGGTTATCTCCTGCGGGTTATCCTGAGGTGTGTGACCCTTATGTTTATCTGTAGTAAGTTCTCTCTATCAGTAAATGATGCATGTTGCAATTTGAGTTTAGATCGCTTGTGGGAGTTGGCATGACCATCACAATGGTGGATGCGAGATTGGCAATTGATTTGAGTGTTAGATGGTTTAGGTCATATAAGCTTATGGGGGATTTAGTTGAATCCCACCACATCATGGTGGTAGTGATAATGTGTGGGCATAGTCGTGTTTGTCTTGATCCTTGGCTTTGAGCCAAGTGGGGGAGTTCGTTATTGATAAGTTGATTAAATGATTATGTGCTGTATTGGTTTTGGTTCAAGGTATGTTGGTGAATCAGTTATGACCTACAGAGGTGGAGTCTGGGAATGACCCGAGTGATGGAAATTTCTTCGATACAAGTTGTAAAGTACTTTACGGATAGTGGAATTCATTGAATGATGGAGTTGTACTGGTAAGTGTAGACTGTGCAATGTATGAGTGTGCTTGTTGCTTCAAAGGTGTGGATTACTTTCCTAGTATGTGGTTTGCAAGCGGAGTTAGGTCGTTCTGTTACTTGGTTTGTGTAATTGAAATTGCGTAGAGTGAACGACGTTCGAGAATGGTTCAGACGGATTCAAGGTTATATGTGGCGATCGAGGATCTTCAAGGTGTGAGAAGGGCTAGAATTGAGATTTACGGGGAAGGTGTCAAGGCTTGTGGTGTATTTGCATTATCATGGATTCTATTCATCAGTATCAGGAAAGCAAAGGTAATGACATTAAATTCGCATGGAGTCTATTCAGGGTAAGTATTTTTTTGTGGTGCTCTAGGGATGTTTGAGAGGGTATTCAGCGGCTTATGAGCCTTAGACGGTATATTTTTTTATGCTCAGGTTTCATGCGGTGAGTCGGGATTGAGAATTGCGGTATTATGGCAAGAAGAAGTATCAATTCGAAGGTAAGCCAGAAGGAACTTGGATAAATAGGACAACTTGGTAGTAGGTCATATCGGCATGATAAAGGATATGGTTAGTTCTTTGGGTGTTTATAAGGTAATGAGTTGTTACAGGTGTTTATTATCAATTCTCTTGGAATTTGGTGGCATGCATAGCTTGGTTGAGTTGGAAGGATTCAATCTTGACGGGTTGGTGTTGTACAAATGTGATTCAGAGAGTTCTTGATGGTTTCTACCACGGTTAGAGATGTATATTTCTACTGGCATGAGGGCCATGTGATGTATAGTGATTTTGCTTCTAGATGGGATCAAACAGAAAGTTCTTGGCTAGTTGGGTACGTAGTTGTTTGTGTCTAGGAAGGGACTATGAAATTCTCATATTTATCATAGGATGGCATGGAGTATGCGATATTTTGTGTATAGAGGAGACTGACATATGTGAGGTCACAGTTCAGTTCTGGAAGGAAGGTCAGCACTGGCGGTCTCAGATGACTAGGTAGATGATATACTAATTGGGTGGCTTGATGAGGGCACACGTTTAGAAGGGCAATGTGTTTGAGTTAAGGGTGCTTCATTGGTGTTACGTCTCTATCTTGTTGGATCGAATGCGGATATTCAAGGTTGCTTGGTGACACAGAGGAATTATGGGGGTATCCTTCGTGGAATGATTGGGTATTTGAGACATGTTATATATTCGAGTGGTGGAGTTGGGATCAGATATGGTAACTTTGTGCGCTTCATGGACTTTGAGACTAAGAGTTCTAATAAACAGATTATTTTGTGGTTGTAAACTATGAGGATGCGAGCAAAGCTAGTCAGGTGTTAGTATATGCCATGACTCGGCCACTATGAACTTTCGGATAGAAATAGTACTTAGGGTTATTGGTAGGCCAGTATGGGTGTGTGTTCTGCACCAAGTCGGAATTGTTGACTTCGAAATACTATTGTTGAGGGATGTACCATTCGATTGTCATTGAGCCTATTCATGTTTTGGAGTGATCTATGAGTTTCCCTTCGGGGTTTCGAGGGATTGTGATCGTTGGTTATATGTGCATAGGGTGCGGTTCCATCGGGGTTGTATAGGGAGATTTGAGTAAGGTAAGTAATTGGGTGTTGCAGGATTGAGACATGTTGGTTATGTTCTTTCTGGTTCGGGTGGCATGGTATCATCCGATTTCCCCGTGGTTATGGCAATGCACTTTGAGTAATTGATGCCGAATTTTGCATGGTTATTGATTTTGAGCAATGTGGCTTGGAGTATGTCATGTGGTCCAGCGGTTGGATGGGATCACGCTTTGCAACTGAGTTAGGTAGAGGTATGATACTTGGTGTCGGATTTGTGTGATATGGTTTCACGATGTGTATCAGGCTTTTAGCATGATGTGGTAATGGCAAGAGTCATGGTGGGATAGTCCCCTCATGTGAGTCCTCTTTATTTAATGAATTGAGCTCTTGGGATGTTATTGTTGAGTGCACACGTTATGGCTCTGGATGCTATGGATACTTATCGGACGAATGGTTGTTGGTTTCTACGTGTTTCTTTCATCATCGGCACCATATGAAGGTGTGAAATCGAGGTTTTGCTTGATAAGAGGATGTGTATCGGTTTTGGGTTGTTTTGAGCGGCCATTGTGATTAGGAGTCATCGCTATGAATGTTGAGTCATGCGGTATATTATGTGAATTCATCTTGTGTTGCGGATATGGCTTGATACGGCGTGGTCGGACTATTTCAGCTTATAGTCGTGGAAATTGGATCTTGCAGATTATTTCAGAAGTGGAAACGTGGCTCTAAGGTCTATAGGTTAGGATTTGGTTTCAAAATTTCAATTGTGTTGTGCTATTAGGCCTATATGGGGTAGGGTGACGTGGGATCACCTCCGAATATGTGCATGGTAGGTTACACATCAATTTTTGTGGTGTTTGGAACAACCCTAGACACGTTCGAGGACGAACGTATGTTTAAGTGGGGGAGAATGTAATGACCCGGTCGGTCGTTACGTAGAACTTGCATTAAAAATTACTGTTATTGACTTGTCATAGGTTGATTATACTGTTCTTGATGTGTTAGAGTTGGTAGGCTTGGAATCGGAATGGTTGTAGTGAGAATTAGCCATTTAGTCTTAAAAATAACATTAAAATGGGAAAAGTCAACTAAGAGTTGACTTATTGGTAAACGACCCCGGAATGTGGATTTTATGGCTCGGATAGCTTCGTTAGGTGATTTGGGACTTAGGAGTGTGTTCTGAATAATTTTTGTGATGTCCGATGTAGAATTAGGCTTGAATTAGCGAAAGTTGGAGATTTAGAAGTTCTTAGGCTTGAATTCGACGTAGATTTGGTGTTTTGGGTGTTCCGAAGGTTCGACTAAGTTCAAGTTATGTAATGGAAATTGTTAGTATGTTCGTACGGGGTTTCGAGGAGCTCGGGTGAGTTTCGGATAGGTTTGGGCTGCGTTGTGCTCGTTTTTCTTATACTTCGACGTCGTATCTTCAAGCATAAATGATATCATATTGAACAAATGAGCTCCTATCACTGTTTTCAATGAAGCTTTAGATCTATATCGTAATTATGGACCCGTAGCAAAAAATAATCATCGAATTTGGACATTGTATGAGGATTTTATGGCCATTTTACCAAGGTTGCCAGATTTTTTAGATTAATTACGAAATTGCCCCTAACGACGTATTAAAAACCTGCTATATTTGCAAATATTAAAACCTACATATCTCCTTCATTATAAGGTCAAATTGAGTGATTCAAAAGTCTAAGTTGATTAGAATTTCACAAGGAATCTACTGGAAGCATAAAATGTGGGTTTTGGGATTGTTTGAAACGAGAATTGAGGCAGAATAGATGCAACAACAAATATACAAAACAAGGGTTTGTTCTTTTGGTAATATCTTGAGTTGGGGAGCTCGGATTTGGGCGAATTTCATCATATGGATTGGGGTAAGTGTTCTCTACTAGTTATTTTTCTTATATTTCATGAATCCATCTTTGTTTTTGGGATTTGATTGATGATTTCAAAGTGAATTTGAGGGATTAAGGCTTGAGTTTAAGAGACCCTTAGGGTTTGATTTGAAGGGTCAAACGAGCTCCGATTTTAGCGTTCTTTATATGTATGGACTCGTGAGATGACGAAGAACATTTTGGTATAAAATTTCTGAGTTTCGGGACGCGGGCCCGGGGGTCGGATTTTGACCGGGTTCGGATTTTTGAGCTAAATTTGATATTTTTCGATTGGAATTTATTCCTTAAGCATACATTTATGATAAAACTCTGAACTTGGTAGATTTGGAGCCTTCAGAAGTTGATTCGAGAGGCAAGCGTGTTGCGGAGTAGTTTTCGGGCTAGTTTTGAGGTAAGTAATGTCTTTAAATCCTTACCTGAGGGTATGAAACCCCGGATTATGAACCCTTTCACGGGTTTTGGAATGCAAAGGTTGAAACTTTAGAAATATATTCCCTATTTAGGCGATTATTGAGTTGCTAAACCAATTTTTAAGCCTATGCTTAATGGTATTGATATATTTTGATATTATTTGGGTTGTAAACCATGTTTGGGGCCTAGTGCCGATCTGTTTACCCATTGGGGACTGTTTTCACTATGTTCCCTCACTTGAGATGTTATGATTTTCACTCAGTCTTTTCTTGATAATTTTTTTGGACACTCAGAGTATTTTGAAACTATTTCTTGAAAATGAAACACTGTTTTGGGTCGAGAACCCAGTATATTTATGGCCTGAAGGGCAAATTGAGAGTGTTTGACTGAGTGAGGTTGCGGGCCTATATTGTGAGGATGCTATGATATGAGTGAGGTTGCAGGCCTATATTGTGAGTGATTTATGTCATGATGTGGCTTGTTATAGTGCTTGGGCTGTAGGAGCCCCTCCGGAGTCTGTACACACCCCCAGTGAGCGCATGTACCTAATGAGTGATGCCCGCAGGCCTTATGGTGAGTGACTGTGAGGATGCCTGATGGGCTGATAGTGAGTGACTGTGAGGATGCCTGATGGGCTGATATTGAGTGATGGTGAGGATGCCTGATGTGCAATGGTTACGATAAATAGTTTTGGCCCGATGAGCAGTTATATGAAGAATGTTTACTAAGTTTTTGAACTACGATTTACTTCATTTTCAAACTGGCTTTTACTGAGAATTTTACTGAGATACACTGATATTACACTTGTTTCAAAGGATTTCTGGAAACTGATTTCAAACTTATGTATTTGATGAATACTACATGGTGACTTGGTGTTTTACTGGTTTTGTGAAATTGTGTATCTGTACTGTGTATTTTATAATTCTCAGACTGTGATTTATTTTCATTACTACTGAGTTGGCGTACTCATAATGACTCCATGTGCCTCTGTGCACAGATCCAGGTGACGGTTCAGAGCAGTAGCTGTCTTTGCTCGTAGCAGCAGTTCACGGGATTTCGAGGTAGCTGTCCAGTGTCCACAACATCTACATTTCCCTTCCTTATTTAGTTTTATCATTCCATTCCTAGACTTTATTTAAGATATTAGTAGAGTTATTTTTTTCCGTAGATGCTCGTGACCATGTTGACTCCAGTCTCGGGAGGTTTTGTTAGAGTTGTTAGACTGTTATTGTGGCGCTAAGACTAATTACATTATTCTATGATTGGTTGCATGCTTATTATTAAATTGTGAACTCTTATAATTGAACAAATGCGTAGTAAGGTGAGGTTGGCTAGCCTAATTCCACGATAGGCGCCATCACGACCTGTTAGGATTTGAGGTCGTGACATACTGCCCTTTTACAAGTATGTATGTATATATATATATATATATATATATATATATATATATATATATATATATATATATATATATATATATATATATATATATATATATAT
>MDKI01034149.1:0-24821 GCA_005239505.1 Nicotiana paniculata
CTTCCGTGGTAACTTGACTCTTCTTCTCATAAGTATTTTCTTTCGTGCCTATTTCAGCAATAAAATCTTCCGTACCTATTTGGGCAGTAATTTTGTTTTGTCTATTTTGGCGGTGTTACCTGTTTGGGAGATTTCCTTATCTCGTAATTCTTCCACCTCTATTTTCTTGTTGTAGTGTACCACAAAATTTATATTTTTTGCGGTCTGCTGATCTCCTTTGATTTGTTGAATCCCCCATTCAGAGGGAAATTTAATTACCTGATGCAAAGTGGAGGGTATCGCTTTCATGTCGTGGATCCATGTCCTTCCAATGATCACATTATATTCCATGTGAGTATCAATGATTTGGAACCTATCTCTTTTGATCACCCCCTCAGCATAAGTGTTAAGCTCAATTTCTCCTTTTGTTATAACCGTAGAGTTATCAAACCCGGATATGGCTCATGCTTTTGGGATTACTTGATTCCCCAGTAGCATTTCTTCCACGACTCTTAGCAAAATGATATTGACTGAACTACCTGGATCAATCAACACTCTTTTCGCGTTAGTGTCATGAATAAGTAGAGATATTACCAGAGCATTGTTGTGCGGAAGCTTTAATTTGCTGCTATCTGCATGAATCAAAGGTTATATCGTCTTCTCCACGAGCACGTTTCCCGTGTGTAATTGTGAACTTTGTGGTTGTTTTGCAAATCACTCCGTTTACTTCTTCACCCCTGTGTATTACGTTAACGGTTCGTTTTGGATAAGGAGGATTTAGGGGCTCCTGCCTGTTCCTCATATATGCCTGCTTACCTTTATCACTAAATAATTATGTTAAATAGCCCTATTTTAACAAATTTTCTACTTCACCTTGTAAAAATCTGCAATCCGCAGTTTTGTGCCCCTGATCGTTGTGAAATTCACACTAGTGATATGGGTTTCTTCTATTTGGATTTGACCGCATCTCTTTGGTCCACTTAACCTTGTCTCCCATGTTCTTCAATATTGAGACAAGTTCAGTAGTACTTACGTTAAAGGTATGATCCCCAATTTGAGTACTACCTCTAGGTCGTTCATCTCGATCTTTTCTGGATCTAGACAAGGATGAGATTACATTTCTTCCTTGTAGTCTATAGTCCGGCCTAGTTTTTTCGAACTTGGGGCGGGTATCGCGTCCCGAGGGTCCTAAGTAAGGATCGTACCTATTTTTACCTGATCTTCTATCTGATTCAGGACGTCTGGATCTGGAATGATCTTCATTTCTCGAACGAGCAATGATATGTTCTTCTATTCTGAGTTTAGTGTTGTACCTGTTATACATATCGTTCCATGTTGTGGCGGGGAATTCTCTTAGATTCTCCTTAAGTCGCCTGGTGGCTTATGAGCTTTTATCATTCAAGTTGCTTGCAGATGCCATGGCTGCCCAATTATCAGGCACCCCAGGTAACTGCATTCTTTCTCATTAAAACTGTAACAACCCGGCTAGTCGTTCTAAGAATTTACACCCCGATCCCCTATTAACTGTTTTCCCCAAGTCTATTTCTGCTAAATTGAATTGTCGGGACATTCAATTTTGAGTTTCGGAGAGTTTTGGGACACTTAGTCCCTAAATGAGAGCTTAGGTGTTGGAAAGTTTCTCGTAGTCAGAACAGTGTGAAGACGGCCTTGGAATGGAAATCCGATGGTTCCATTAGCTCCGTTAGTTGATTTCGGGGTTGGGAGCGTGTTCAGAATGCATTTTGGAAGTCTGTAGCTCATTTAGGCTTGAAATGCCGAAGCTTGAATTTTTGAAGTTTCCAGTTCGTTAGTGAGTTTTTGATCCGAGGGTTAGAATGGAATTCCGAAAGTTGCAGTAGTTCCTTCATGTCATTTGGGATGTGTGTGCAAAATTTAAGGTCATTCAGATGAGTTTAGACATGTTTCGGCGTCGGATGCGAATTCTAGAATTTTCCTAAGTTCCTAGGCTTGAACTTATGCATAATCGATAATTTTGATGTTATGAGACGTGTTTTTAAGGCTCGACCTAGTTCGAATACGGTATTAGGGTCGGTTGGTGGTTTTGGTTGAGGTCCCGGGGGGCCTCGGGGTTGTTTCGGATGCTTAACGGGAGAATTTGGGACTTATCAAATGGCTGAACCAGACCTCTTCTGGTGTTTTCACACGTGCTAAGGATTTCCCGCAGGCGCGGACACGCAGGCGCGGTAGAGCTGATCGTAGGTGCGATGGAGAGGGATTTGGCCAGTGGTCGTAGGTGCGACCTGAGTTCCGTAGGTGCGGAATCACAGGCGCGACCAAACGACTGTAGGTGCGACCCCAGTGGACTTAAGTGAATTCCGCACCTGCGATGCTTTTTCCATAGGTGCGGTGATCGGAAACGTAGGTGCGAGATCCCTGTGTGTTTGTTCCAAAAATTCGAGGGTTTATTTCATAAGTCTAAAAATCATTTGAGAGCTCGGGAATTGGCGA
The DNA here is from genome assembly GCA_005239505.1 of Nicotiana paniculata. Classification (NCBI taxonomy): domain Eukaryota; kingdom Viridiplantae; phylum Streptophyta; class Magnoliopsida; order Solanales; family Solanaceae; genus Nicotiana; species Nicotiana paniculata. The sequence continues at coordinate 2,449 of MDKI01034149.1, forward strand.
TTTTCAGTGGGTTTTGAAGAGAAGGATCATAGGTAACGTTTTCTAATCCTAATTCATTATTATACCATTAATTCCCATTGTTTTCTTTAGTTTAATTATCAAAAATGGGGAGAAAACCATGGGAACTTGATGAACTTCCCCAAAACGAAATTATGAGAATTTAAGGGATTTTTGGCATCGGTTTTTCGATGTTTCTGGTCGAGTGAGTTCGTGAGTGAATGGGCGTCCCGAAAATATAGCTTTTACCCGATTCCGAGACGTGGGCCCGAGGGGCGTTTTGGTTATTTTACCTAATTTCGCGCCTTAGCTTTGAATTAAATAGTAGAATCAGTTTCTTGAGATGTTATTTACGATATGTAATTGTTTTGAATAGATTTGGGCCACTTGGAGTCGGATACTCATGGCAAATATGTGGTTTCGAGTTGATTTTGAGCCGGTTCGAGGTAAGTGGCTTGTCTATCCTTGTGTGGGGGACCTGTCCCTTTAGGATGTGATATTTGGTAATTGAATGCCTTGTACGTGAGGTGACGAGCGCGTACTTGTGCTAATTGTTGAAAATACGGTTTCACTTTAAGTATTTAGACTGAATTTTTTTCTTACCTGTTTTATTCTACTTGCAATTATAGTCTATGTTAGCTTAGAAAAGCATGCCTAGTTTCCCTAAATTGCCTATTTGCTTAAGTTGCTTTAATTGTACTACGTGAAGCATGTTAGGCTAGAACTACTTGTTGCCTTGTATTTTTGCACTCTATTTCTGAATATCTTCTTGTTGTGGCTGCGTATTTACATTGGGACTACGAATGTGGGATTCCGATAGCCCCCCACCCTTGTTTGTTTACTTTGGGACTGCGGGTTAGATTCCCGATAGATCCCCCTGCATATTTACTTTGGGACTGCGGGTTAGATTACTGATAGATCCCCCTGCACATTTACTTTGGGACTACGGGTTAGATTTCCGATAGATCCCCCTGCATATTTACTTTGGGATTGCGGGTTCGATTCCCGATAGATCCCCCTGCACATTGATAGCTGGACTACGGGACAGTATCCCGGAGATCCTTCAGATATACACATATAATGGACTACGGGATGGTATCCCGGGAGATCCTTCGGATATACACATATGATGGACTACGGGACGGTATGCCGGGAGATCCACTAGGCAGTTGAGAAAAGGACTACAGGACGGTATCCTGGGAGATCCTCATTGTTACCATTGTTATTGAGCTGTACATATTCCGTGTTTACTCCGCTCTTTGTGTTTTTGGGTTATTGCCTTGTTTAACCTGTCTTATGTCACGGTTGTACTCATTATTACTGCCTATTTTCATACTGTAAATTCCTATTATATTGTTTAACCTCAGTAGGGCCCTGACCTTCCTCGTCACTACCCGACCGAGGTTAGGCTTGGCACTTACTGAGTACCGCTGTGGTGTACTCATGCCCCTTCTGCGCATGTTTTTCATGTGCAGATCCAGGTACCTCTACCCAGACGCACTATCCCCGAGGTGGAGAGATCTAGCAGAGACTTCGAGGTACATCTGCCGCATCCACAGACCGGGAGTCTCTATCTTAAATCCAGCTTTAGTGGAAAGCTTCCTTCCTTATAGTTGTCTAGACATTCTAGAGTTAGAGCAGTGTATTACATTTCTGTTAGCCTGTGTTTCCCGTGAGTTTCCGGGTTTTGGGGTGATATTGTAGACTTCCGCATTATTGGGTTATATATGCCGAGCAACATTTATATACAGACTTTTTTTAGTTGTTCAGTTTTAATTAATTATTCCGCAAGTTACGTTTTTTTTCCTCATTGTTAAGCTTACCTAGTTATAGGGACTAGGTGCCATCACGACATGTTCACGAAGGGCAAACTGGGGTCGTGACATAAACCTATCTACAAACTCTCGGAGTAGTTCCGTATCTCTTTGTTTTATTTTGAATATGTCTTCCATTCTCTTCTCAACTTTTTGTGCACCAGAGTGTGCTTTTATAAACGAATCTCAAGCTCAGCAAAAGAGTCAATAGAATTTTCAGGGAGAAGAGATACCAGGTTAGAGCCCCTTTGGTAAGTGTTTCCCCAATTTTTTTGACAAAGACTGATTTAATCTCTTGTTTCGTTAAGTCGTTGCCTTTTACCCCAGTTGTGAAAGCAGTCACATGGTCGCGTGGGTCAGTTGTTCCATCATATTTGGGAATGCCATGCATTTTAAACTTCTTGGGTATAGGCAAAGGTGTCGCACTTGGATTCCACGGTTGTTGAGAATATCTATCAACATCGATGCCTTTGATGACAGGTGGTACACCAGGAATTTGTTCGATGCGATCGTTCTGATCCTTCATCTGTTTCTGCATGGTTAAAAATAAATTTTGTAGTTCTTAGTTATTAGATATACCTGGTCTCATTTCGAGAGATTCATTAGGAGTATCTCCTCTTCTTGAGTTTGCCAACCCAGATTGAGGATTTTTCATGGTGATTGTGTTATTAGGGGGTGGCGTTGGCGGTGTAGGCAACGCTGCTGGTAATCCTCTCGCAAATTCTTGCAAAGGTTGGATCACATACTCTGCAATCATTTGCTTTACATGATCTTGTTCCACAGTTTGATCATTATTACCATTGTTGTTATTGGATCTTTCTGGGGATTGTTCCCTCGAACCACGTGGGGTTCCTTAAGGTGATGGGGGTTCCACTACTTTGCTGGTTGTTGTCATTGGGGTTTGACATAATTAAGAGGATATCACTTGGAAAGTAAACAAAGATTATCAGATTCCCGGTACGGAACCAATTTGTTTAACCAAATAATTAGACCCTTTGACTAAAGCTTATTTTTAAGATGAATACAGGTTACTGATAATCAAGATAATGGGAAAAATGAATAATAGAAAATATTACTGAAATAAAAGATCGAAGTTGATTGTATTCGAGAAACAGATGCCTTTACAAGTTGTATTCCCCTCCCTTATATAGGAGATTCTTATAACGTACGACTCCTGCTATGGTTACTCATTAATGACTAATTATGAAATTAATGAGGCGTTACAAAGGATAACGGTAATAGGGGTTCAGTTACATAACATTCGAGTAATCAATTGTGGGTCCTTGAATCTGCCCGTAGCTTTGTCTAGATTCATTCTGACCGTGCCTCTCTCTCGTTTTGATCAAGTTGAATTTCCCGTGGCTGATAAGTTCGTGGGTTTACTGAACCGTGCCTCTTTGTACCGTACCTCTTCAAAGAGTTACGTCCAGCTGTCGTGTTTTCCTGTGTCCACGTGACTGGCTGAGTTGTCAAAAGTTGGCTTACGTATGAAACTCTTTTTTACCAATACACTATATACTTGTTGCTGTTGATTGAAGGGCCCTCAGTTAGCCGTGCCGATTTAGTGTGTATTACTCGGGAGAGAGTGCATATTTAGGTCGTTGTTGAACAACATCACTCCTAACGTATATGAGGGATCAATATGAAGGGTTTAAAGGTGGGATTAGGGATAACGATACCTTGGGTGCGATCTAAGTGAGCTGTAATTAAAGTTAGCTAGCATAATTAGGGAGAATATGTCTAGTATATTATTGTAATTACTCGGGAGAGAGTTACAACAGTCAGAGTGCTCATGATCTATAAAGAAGTCTTATACAAATTTATAACAAATATAGCGAAAATGACTCCGACAATAGGGAAAATCATGACCTTAGATCATTCCAATTATTCTCTACAACACGTTCTTAGTTAGTTCTTAGTTACTGCATTCTCATTAAGTAATAGTTAGTAAACATCTCATTTGTTATTCAAATATCTTGGAAAGTTGATTATGTGAAATTGTGTGAGTCTGATAGCTGTGATTGATAGGTTAATTCCCTGTGGGATTCGACTTCGGACTTGATAACCGGAATATATTTGCAGTGACTGCTTTGTCCTTTTTATAAGGCATACTTGGGCGTGATCAACTCTACTGTTCTATGTTTGATATATAACACTACAAAAAAACCCCAATTGCTAACGGATTTTACCAACGACCCGAATTTGTTAGTGTCTTCGCAACAGGTTGCTAACAAAATGGTAACTAATTTATTTTTCAAAATTTAGTAACGGATTCCTAACGAATTGCCAACCAAAATTCACTAACTAAATAATTTAGTTGGTAAATATGGCGGGAAAAATAGGCGGCTAATCTAGCAACTGCGTACTAACGGATTACCAACTCAAATGTTACCAACAAACATTTTTCATTGGTAATATTACCAACGGAGTACATATCCGTTGTTAAATATGGTGGAAAAAATGAAGTATTGTTTATTAACAGATTAGTAACGAATTACCAACTAATTATTCACCAACAGAAAGATTTTGTTGCTAATTTTACCAATCAACTTAAAATGCGTTTCAACCGAATGGTATCTGTTAGTAAACTTGCCAACTGATATTAACTTGGCTGGAAAACTTTACTAATAGATCAAGATTTTGGTTTGTAATTTATTAACAAATTAAAATTAATTGTTAATATTACTTACGATGTGAAATTTGTTAGTAATTACTACCAATGGAGCCTAGTTTCGTTGGCAAATTACCAACTGATATTAAAATAGTTGGAAAATTTATCAATATAGAGATGAAATAGTTGGTAAATTACCAACTAGCATTGAAACGATTGATAAATTTAACGATAGATACAAAATCAATTGATATTTTCTGACGGATCTAGCATTTATAGTAAATATATAAATATATATCATGAGTCACATTGCAATATTATTTGTGCACGAATATGAATCATCTTTTTATGAACTAGAGAATGTACACTCCAATCTTTAATAAACTATTCACATAAAATTATATTTTTCAGATATAAATATCCAAATATTTGGTTATAGACTTCCCACTAATAGGCACTTGGGCAACTTTCACTAATATAGTAGTATTAGTAGCCGCGATGCTTACATTATTAAAGAATATTAATTATACAAAAGTATGATCGATCTGAATTGTTCGAGTACTTCAAATCATATATTTTAATAAAATCTTAAATTAAATATCATATTATCTCAATGTAAGTACCAAAACTTTTTCTCTTTTAGACTTTTATTCGATTGCTCCGAATACATTTATTAATTTAAAATTATCAATAATATTTTCGAGTATTATTTTTACTTTATTTTTTAAAGTTAATTCAAAGTATACTTAGTGTTACTCTGTCTTTATTTTTCTTTCTTTATACATTATCTTACTATGACGGCATCTAACTTGGTTTTTTTCATTTAGTAATTTACCTACAACTCAAAGATAATATAGTTTATTCTAATTTGTAATGATTAATATTTTAATTTATTTGAATAAAACACAAGAACCCATCAAAACTAGTTCAAGATTCTTCCTAACCATTTAATTAGTTAGATCCAAATATGCATCTTCTTCAATGTTTGAGAAGAGCTTTAATCAGTTGAATGATTAATAGATCTCATTCAACTTATACTCCTTCAATTTCCTATATCGAGCTCTAATTTTTTCTTAGCTCATTCACACATTTTTTGGATTCAAATTGATTAATCCGAAACCAAAATTAAAAAAATCCGATCCAATTCGAACTTATTTGGATTAGATTTAATTTCTTCAATCCGAAAATTAAAAATCCAAACCGAAATTTTCATATCCAATCCGAACTGCCCGAGCGCCCACCCCTAGTTGTAGTAGTTTTGTATATTCTATTAGATGCACGTGCACTTACGACACCGGGGTTTGAGGATTTTAGTAGATGTTCATGGTTGTAATTACTATACATTATTTCATTTTATGTTTTTTTTGTATTCCATTGCTTGATGAAAATGTTATAGTATTTTATCGATCAAGATCTCATAAGCTACTATCGCTTAATCATTTTTATTATTTGATTTTTAAAATGTTATGGGTGATCAATTGTGGTGATAATTTATGATTGGTTTGTCTTACATCAGCGTTGAGCGACATCACAACCTACGATGAGAACGAGATAGTGACACAAACACTATAACGACCCGACCAATCGTTTTGAGCTCTAGCGCATCGTTCAGTGGTTTGAAGTCGTGAGCAGCTTCGTTTTAGGTATTATGACCCGTGGGCGTAGTCGTAATTGAATTCCAGAAAGTTTAGAATTGATTTGGAAAGAAAATTCTCATTTCAGAAGCCTTAAGTTGGAGAAATCAACTAAGATTGGAATTTTAAGTAAACGACATTTGAATCAGTATTTGAAGGTTCCAGCAGGTCCGTATGAAGATTCTGGACTTGGGCGTATGTTCGGATCGGGTTTTGGATAACCCAGGAGCGTTTCGGCGTATATTGTGGAAGTTAGCATTTTAGAAAGATTTCATGAATTTGGGCTTGAAGTGCATATCAGTGAGGATGATGTACGTTTGAGATTCCGAGTCTGAGAATAGCTCCGTAAGGTGATTTCTGGAATTGGGAGCGCGATCGGAGGTGAATTTGGATGTCCGTAGGTCATTTTGGGGTCATTTGGCTAAACACAGAAATTTGAAGGTTTTTGAAGAATTCGACCGGAAGTGGGAATTTCGATATCGTGGTCGGAATTCCATTCCGGAAGTTGGAGCAGGTCCGTAATGTTTAATATGACTTGTGTGAAAAATTTGGGGGTCAATTGGAGGTGGTTTGATAGGTTTCGGCGTCAGATGTAGAAGTTTGAAATTCTAAGTTCTTAAAGAATTGGATTGGGGTGCAATTCGTGATTTCGGCATTGTTTGATGTGATTTGAGGGCTCGAGCAAGTCCGTGTCATGTTTTGGGACAGGTTGGTGTGATTGGACGGGGCCCCGGGGGCCCCGGGGTGGGTTCCGGGTGATTGACGGATCAATATTTGAAGTTGGAGAAGGCTGAAGGTTGGTGTCATCGCACCTGCGAGGCTTTGACCGCAGGTGCGGCTAAGGGCACCGCAGGTGCGATATTGGGCTGGAGCTGAGGGATCGCAGGTGCGGGAGTATGGTCGCACCTGCAGAATCGTAGGTGCGAAGAGGGATTGCAGGAGCGGGCGTTGCTGGGCTGAGTCAGAGCCGCACCTACGATGGAATTTCCGCAGGTGCGAAAATGGCTGGAGGCAGTGGGGTGTTTTAAGAATGGATTTTTGGCCATTTCTTCTTTTCTCTCATTTTGGTGTGGCGATTTTGGGAGCTTCAAGAGGGGGATTTTTAGAAAATATCACTAGTTAAGTGAATTCTTCCCATTCCTAAGTTGAATATGTGATCTTGCATGGATTTAAACATGAAAATTGGTAGGAAATTTGGAAATTTTTTGAAGAAACCTAGAAAATGTAAATTTGAAATTTAGCCACGAATTTGAGTATGGAATGTAGAGTAAATTGCATGATTGAACTAGTAGAGCTATGGATAGCATGTATCTTCAAGAATTTCAGATTTCCGGGCATGTGGGCCCGAGGGCATTTTGGTCTTTTCTCCGAACGGGGTCGGGAAAGTATATAATCTTAATTTGGTTGTGAGCATTAGGATGAATTTTCATTGCTTTGCCATTATGTGGTAGTTTCGGAGCGTTGTGCCTCCATTGGAGTCATCAGAAGGGCTTCGAAGTCGGTGTTGGAATTTCGGAGCGAGGTAAGTCTCCTTTTTAACTTTGTGAAGGGGAATCGTCCCCTTAGGTGAATTAATTCAGTACATGCTATTATCTTTGGGGGATACGTACACACGAGGTGACGAGATTCACGAGCAGGAAGGACCTGTATTTGTGTATGTATTCGTATGAGCACCTGAGTCGCATGTATGATTCGCGAGCAGGCTAGCCGTACTATGTTAACCGCGTCGCGTGATCGATTCACGAGCGGGACAGATAGATGCATCTATGGTTCGAGCTGTTCGACCCTCGGCAGTGCATATTTTATTATTGTTGGTCCGCGGCATGATATTTGCTGCGTAGTTGCTGTGATATTTTGCCTGGTTACTGTCCTGAAATATTAAATTATCGATTGAAATGACAGAGATTTAAAATTATTAAAAAGAATTTTAGAAGAAGTTGTTCCTTCCCGTCGATTTATTATTTTTAGGTTAAATCACCATGTTGATTGATTGTTAATATGACGAAGATATAAAGTGTTAAACGTGAACGAAGTTGAAAGATATTAAATTCTGTTTTATAAATTGCCTATGATAAATCATGCTTAATGTCATACCTAAATATTCTAAATTAACCTTTAGTAAGTGTCTAATTTGACCTCTCGTCACTACCTCTCTGAGGTTAGGCGGGCGACTTACTGAGTACACGTTATTTTTGTACTCATGCTACACTTGCTGTGCATTTTATTGCACAGGTACTTTCACAGCAATGTGGAGGATTCAGAGACTTAGGCGAGCTGCATCATCCGGAGGTGACCCGCAACTGACAGAGTCTCCTTCGTACTGTAATTATTTCATTTAAATTTCCTTGTCCAGTTGTATTTTGGACATGCTTGTAATGATTGTTAAATTCTTAGAAATTGCTCATGTACTTGTGACACCGGGTTATGGGATATGTGTTGGGATATAATTGCTTAAGTGTAATATTTAAACCACTATTTTAATTAACAAACTTTTATTTGGTTAATATGAAATTAAGTGAAAGGAAATGTTTTCATAAGTGTTAAAACCGGAGAGTTATTTCAATTAAATAATGATTTGGCTTGCCTGACATTGATGTCCGGCGCCATCACGACCTTAGGGATTTTGGGTCGTGACAAACACATTACAATTGTGTGTCGGTATTAAAACATCACTATTACTAACAAAATAATATGATATTCGAATTTGAATTTAAATGCAATTTGAGTAGTTTGCGTTGAGGTTAAGTCAAGTATGATTTCGAGAAAAAATTACTTGCTAGTTAGACAATATATGTAATGTTATATAATAATAATCAACTAATTTAACATTTAATAATTCAAAGAACAAAAAACATGTATACATAGGGTATTCAAAATTTAAAATCTGTGGCTAGAGATATCGATAAACTTAAAATGGAGTCATTGGCCATGTACTTGGAAACCCCCTATTTTCCAATAGAAATGTTGGCCCACTTCCACACCGGATATATCGTATAACCCCTTTAGAGTATTGATGGAACATGATATAACATTCATATTGTCTTGCCAGTCATACTGAAATAACATTTCACTGGCCAAAGAATCATTTAAATTTTTAGATAGCCGATTAAAGTTGATTTTAAATTAAGAATAATATTTTCACTTGCATCATTATAAAGATAATCACTATTGAAAATATATAAAGTTTTAGAAATTGGAATTTCAAAATAGAAGTATTTTTTGAAAGATAACAGCATACCAAATAAGAGTTCAAGTCGTAGTAAAAGAATCACGTCATAAACAAAGAATCGTTCATATTGTGTCAACCTTTGTGCTTTGCCATAAATACGAGTTATTATTTTTCTTTGTGGCTATTTTAGGTTCCAATGACACCAATAAGAATGGTGCAAAAATAAAATTATCACTACGATATTTGAGAAAACGTTCGTCTTTTTTCATGTAGTGTGTCTTAATTATTATCTAACGATTATCTATGATTATCTAGAAGGTTTAAACTTTAATGTTATTTACATATAATTCAAATAAATCAGATATTTAAATGGATAATTTCAAATATCAAAATGGAGTCATACTGAAAAGAAAAAATTTACTGGCTAATGAATTTTGTAAATTTTAGATAGCCGACATAAATGAGTTTTGAATTACGGATAATATTTTCACTTACATTATTATAAAAATAATTATTATTGAAAAATAAAATTTTAGAAACTGAAATTTTAAAATAGAAATATTTTTGGAAGACATCAACAAACCAAATAAGAGTTTAAGTAGTAGCAAAAGAGTCAGGTTGTTTCCAAAGAGTCCTTCATAGTCTAAACATTCTATTCTTTTGTGATAAATATGAGTTATTATTCGATTCTTGACTATTTTTAGGATCTATGACATTTGCGAGAATGGTACTAAAAAATAAAATATAATAATAAGTAGGAATTTGAGAAACAACTAATCTTTTTTCACGTAGCTTTTCTTAATTAATATTCAATGATTATCTATATTTATCAAGAAGGTTTAAATTTTAAGCTTATTTATATATAATCCAAATAACTCAAATATTTGACATGATTAGTGTCTGCGCATCCGCGCGGATGATAATACTAGTTCTAGTATTAGTAATAATTTCATTGCATATTCGAACATTAAATAATTAGCTATAAATTATTTTTGGACTTAGTTTGTATTTTGTAATTCAAACATGAGTGCAATTAAAATTTTATTATTTTATACAAATAGTTTGGTGCAATTAAAATTTATTATTTTGTATGATAATATAATAAAGATACATGTATAAGTCATGTGATTAGTTAGTACTAACATTGTTTAAGAATCAAAAATGAAATTACGAAAATACTCAAAAAAATAAATTGGAGAAACCGATATAAATTGGAAAGTTTCCAAAGAGACAAAGGAAAGAAGAAAAACAGAAGAAAGCTAAAGAAAAAAACTAAAGAAGTCACAACAGAAGAAAGCTAAAGAAATAGTATTTATTAGTTTTCCCATTATCTGGTGTGAGATAAATAAAAAGAAGAAAACTAAAGAAGCCCACGCCATTTTAACCCATTTCAACCACACTCCTAAATTACATTGATTGTACTGCCTAACCCTCCCCACTCTCCTAAATTACACAAAACTCTCGCGCGATTTCAGCTTCTTCTACCCACGATCACAATATTCTACATCCTTTCCATTATTTTTCCCAACTGAAAGATTATCTCACACCAGTCTCTCAAAGCTATCGTTTGGAAGCTTCTCAATTCCACAATTCATTCGGCTAAGTGGTAAGCATTTTTTATCAATCTAATTGATCCAGTATATTGTAGATATGTGGAAAGCTTTTGCTCATTATAATTGGGATTTGAGGCCTAATTTGATTATTAGTTCTCTTTTTTTACTACTATCTAAAGATTTTTAGAAATCAATAATGTTGCTGTAATCCTTTTACATTATCAGGAAAGAAAGTTTGTTAGAAAAATGACTTCAAATCGCGAGTGGATGTGCAGAAGGTTAACGAGAGGTTTGTATAATCCAAAATTCGTAAGGGGTGTTGAGAAATTTATTGAGTTTGCAAAGAATCATCGGGAAGGGAGGGATGGTGAGAGACTAAGGTGCCCATTTAACCGAAAAAAGTGTCAGAATAAAAATTTTGAAGATGTTCTTACGGTCCACGAACATTTATTGCGCGATGGATTTGTACCTGGATATCATATATGGTACTTGCATGGAGAAAATGAGGTTACGAGAAATATAAATCAACATGAAGAGATGCAAAATTGGGATCAATATATAAATACCACATCAGTAAATGTGGGTGCAATTGATGAGCCTGGATCACCTACTTCATACCATAGAATGGTCCTTCACGTTGCTGGCCCCTCATTCGATCCGAATGATATGGATGAATTACCGAATCCTGATGCGCAGAAATTTTATGATATGATTGATTCTGCAAATCAAGAGGTGTGGCCTGGCTGTGAAACACATTTTTTCAGCTGTTGCACGTTTATTGCATATCAAGTCTGAACACCATCTATCTAATAGATGTTTTGATGACATTTGTCAATATGTGAATGAGATGATTCCTCCTGATAACATAATGCCAAATTTCTTTGATGAAATAAGAAGTTAATGCAGGGAATGAACATGCCAGTAGAAAAAATTCACAGTTGTATTAATGTCTGTATGATTTATTGGGAAGAAGACAGTGAACTTAGCCATTGCAAGTTTTGTCGCCATCCCAGGTACAAGCCTACTAGGCAAATATCCAATTCAAAGAGAAATCTTGTACAATTCAAACAAATGTACTACTTTTCCCTCACTCCACGGTTGCAACAGTTATATGCTTCCGACATGACTGATGCACATATGCGATGGCATGCCGAGCATGAAATTGAGGAAGGTGTGATGCGTCATTGTTCAGATGCACCCGCATGGAAACACTTTGATAAGATGCATCCATCTTTTGCAGCTGAAAGTCATAATATCAGGTTGGAGCTATGCACAGATGGTTTTCAACCATTTGGACAAATAGGTCAACAGTATTCATCTTGGCCAATAGTTGTGACACCATACAACTTGCCGCCTTGGATGTGTATGAAAGAGTCCTATTTGTTTTTGTTAGTTATAGTTCCTGGGCCAAAGAACCCTAAGCAAAAACTTGATATTTTCTTGCAACCTTTGATTGCAGAACTAAAAAATCTGTGGAGTATAAGTGTGGACACATATGATATCTCTAAGAAGCAAAATATTAACATGCGAGCTGCTTTGATGTGGACAATTAGTGATTTTCCTGCATATTCGATGTTGTCTGGATGGGGTACTGCGAGTAAGCTAGCATGTCCATATTGTATGGAGAATACAGATGCTTTTACTTTGACAAAAGGTGGCAAACAATCATGGTTTGATAATCATCGTAAGTTCCTACCACTGGATCATTCATACAGAAATAATAGAAATTCATTTAGAAAGAATAAAGTAGTCACAACGCATCCTCCCCCGATACGGTCAAGTGATGATATATTAAAGGAGATAAATGAATTGGGGTTGAAAAAGGTAACAGAGCTTGGGGCTGATATTGTTAATGGCAAAATTAGTAAGTTTTCTAGTTGGAAGAAAAGAAGCATATTTTGGGATTTGCTGTATTGGAGTACAAATCTCATTCGACACAATCTAGATGTTATGCACATCGAGAAAAACTTTTTCGAGAATGTGTTCAACACAGTGCTAGACGTAGATGATAAAACAAAAGATAATATCAAATATAGATAAGACTTGAAAGAGTTATGTCGACGCCTTGAATTACATGTTGTTGGTGACGAATATCCGAAAGTTTGTTACACACTAGACAAGAAGTCAAAAAAAGTGTTGTGTGAATGGGTGGAGAATATGAAATTTCCAGATGGATATGTCTCAAATATGGGAAGGTGTGCGGACATGAAAAAACATATTGTTTGGTATGAAAAGCCACGATTGTCATGTATTCATGCAAAGATTGGTCCCTATTGCGTTTCGTGAGCTATTGCCACAAAAAGTTTGGGAACCACTTGCTGGGATGAGCCTTTTCTTTAGGGATCTCACTTCAACAGCAATTCGGGAAGAGGATATGGTTAGACTTGAACAAGAAATACCTGAAATTCTTTATAAATTGGAGCGTATATTCCCTCCCAGCTTCTTTTATTCAATGGAACATCTCCCCGTGCATCTTGCTTATGAAGCAAGGATAGCAGGTCCAATGCAAATATCGATGGATGTACCCATTTGAGAGGTAAAATTTCATTGATATCTGAGATATTGGTTTTATGTTTAGCTCTTACACTCTTCAATTCTTGTTGTTGGTTATTCCAAATGGCTATACTTTCTTTGCATATGCTGTTGGAGCAATATATGCCGGTGATTTTGACTAGCCTTGTATCTGCATAGGTATGGCGAAGTTGTTCACAAGCATGAGTTTTAGTTATATTTTCTTTTTGATAACCGATAACTATGTTGTTCCCATCTTCGAATTATGTGGATAATGGTCTGCTTTCTACCCTTCTCTACTTAAATGCCAGACTTGGTTCCCCAGTACTACCTATGCCGATGAATCAAAGCCATAAGGGCAGAGTTTTTGTTATATTCACCATCCTGTTTCTGCTTGTATCTGTTTACTGCCCTAGGTCAAATTCATTCATTTATTCATTTGTTTCAATTGATATGAAAGGAATACAACATTGATTACTTTTGATATTGTGTGGGGTGTGAAGCTCATATATGGAAGTGTGAAAATGTTCACTTAGACTTGAGATACCTTGTGTGTTCTTGCTTTATTTTAGTCGCCCTTTTTCTTATCTAAGAACGTCAGTTTTGAGTTCCCATTAATCTTTGAATCAGATTCAAAATTACAAGAGTACCTTAACAACAAATTAGGATTAGAATCTGAGCATTAGAGAGACTAAATTTAGAGTTACAACTTACAAGTATGAACTATGACCGCCAAAACTTCATGTAAAATAATAAGTTTGGTAGGGTTAAGTCAAGCACTTCATTTTCATCATCATGAATGACTCACAATTTGAGATTATGTGTTATTTCCAGAAACCTTCAGAAATTAAAAAATAATGTTCGAAATAAGGCACAAGTTGAAGGATAGATATGTAATGTGTATTTAGTTAAGGAAGCTTCATCTTTTTGTTCACACTACTTCGAACCTCATGTTTACACAAGGAAAAGGAAAGTTCCACGGGATGATGATGGTGGTATAAGTGAAAGGGATGAACGCGATGGTAATCTTTCTATATTTACCTATCCAGGTAAAGAATTTGGGAGATTTAAATAAAGATATATGACTGAAGAAGAACTTGATGCAACTCATATTTATATTTTATTAAATTTCCCAGAAGTACACCCATATATTGAGTAAGACTTCAAGCTTTTGTTTTCATTTGTAGATTAGCAAAATTATCAAAATCTTAATATAATATTTTCTTGGATGTGATTCAAAGGATTTTTATTGAATCCCTTCGTCAAAATTTCCCACAAATTATGGAGAAGGAAGTGGATAGGAAACTTGATGAAGATTTTTCATCATGGTTTAAAAGATGTGTGAGTACTTGTACAATATCCTTCCACTTATACGTACCTCACTTATAGAAACTCTAATTTTTTTTCTTTTATAGGCACGAGTCCACATAGATAATCAATTCATCAAGGCCCTTGCAGAAGGTCCGTGTCGAACAGCACAACCATGGACTGGTTATATTGTAAACGGTTTTAAATTTCACACTAAAAGCCGTATTTCTTCTAGAGCATCTAACAACAGTGGTGTATGCATAAAAGGAACTAATTATAGTGCAGATAATAGTGAATACTATGGTGTGCTAACTGATATCCTTGAATTGGAGTAAAAGGGTAGTGAGTATATAAAGAGAACTGTTTTATTTAAGTGCGAGTGGTTTGATCCCACACCAAATATAGGAATGAAGATTCACCCATAATATAAACTTGTGGATATCAACCATGAAAAGAAACTAAAGAATTATGAACCATTTGTTTTGTCAATGCAAGCGGCTCAAGTGTATTATACAACTTATCCTAGTTTACGACGTGATAAGAATGAGTGGTTGGCTGTGTGCAAAATAAAATCACGGGGTTTTGTGGACATGCCTCCATCATCTTCACAGTCAACTCCGACAGATGGTGTTGAGCCATTCCAATTTGAGGAAGATGGTTTAACATTTGGTATGGTACCTGACAATGAAACTGTTCTCCTGAATGATCCAAATGGTGAATTCATAAACATAAGAGAAGAGGATGATGATTTAGATGAAGAGGTAGAACTTCATGTTGAATTTGGATTGGACGAAGAAGAGGATGAGGATAATGAGGATGAAGAGCTATATGGTGAAAATGACAGTGAATAGAGTCAAAGTGCTTCAATCTCTTCAACTATAGAGTCTGAATGAATGAAACATAGTATATAATATATTTGTATTACTATTTGATTTTTATTTTTTAAGAAAAAAGTTCATGGATTTCAGATTTTATGGTTTCTTGTTTTTTTAACTTAAGTATTTGTATTTAAGATTTCTTTCGCTTGCTTGTTTGACCGGTTACCCTCGCGTGAGGAGTAGTAGTTGTATTTTGCAAGTGCAGTAAGAAATACTTATAAAGTGCATTTGTTCCTTTTTAGATGTTTGTCTTTTTAATCTGCCATGTCTAGATTAATATATGCCTTCTTTTTTCAGAGAATTTTGTTCTTGGAGTAATGTATCATTTAATTACTCTTGGAATAATATATCAATTACTGTATCCAATTAGATTTGAACATGATTCATTAATTATGTTATTTGTTCATCTACATATGACTTTGGAATCGCAGATATGGCACCTAGGGGAGGTGGAGCACGTAGATATGCTGAAAACAGGAATGCAAAGATACTGAGATCTCCTGAGATGTTGAGTCCCACATCTAATCAGTCACCTGAACCTCCAGTTATAGAAACACCACATTCGGATGCAACTATAAACAGATCCTTACCTTCTTCTTCTTCTTCTTCTTCTTGGTCTTCTTCTTCTTCTTGGTACACTTGGAGATAAAATCCGATCAACAAGTTCGTCAAACACAATTGGTGGTAACCGTATCCCAATTACAATCGTCCTTGGAGGGTAAGATTATAAGTGTTACCTATTTATATTTTTTTATTTATTTTTTGTTCCATGCTTATATGGTGTGTATCAGTGCATCTTTGTGAAGTCATACCCGATTGAGCATCTAGAAAGGTTGATACATATTTAGACTATTGGGACAGAGCTGTTGAAGCACAATTTGTTATAGTATTCCAATTAGCAAATTTTTATTTTATTTTATATGGTACGTAGGACAAGAACTTCAAATGAATACATCATTTGATTTTCTACTCTAACAGCAGGGTTCTCTTATCGAAAAACCTAGAGAAAGCAGGGAAGTTCTTATCTTTTTCAATATGATTAGACAATGACTCTAGATGAATATACTCATGGAATCGTCTTATAGAGGAAAGCTTTTCTATTTTGTTTTATATGAAGTAGGACTTGGTATTATTAGGATAACTTTTTGAAGAATGTATGTGATGTGCTTATATGAGTGCATTAATGTTGTATTCGTTGCATGCCAAAATCTTAATTCATTCATATTAACTCTAGTTTGGAGGTAAAAACTCATTTACTGCAGTAATTGCGTAAAATAAAGATATTACTTGCACTTTACACAAATAAAATAAATGGTTGTTCTCGTAAGAAGATGAACAAAAGAATGTCTCTTTTGATGATTATCAAGCACCGTCCAAGTAATTCACGTTATATCTCAACTGCTTCTTGAAAGAAAATGAAAGCCTCAAATGGAATGGAGTAACAACATAATTCGTTTCTTGTTTACTCAAGTTTGGATCCGGGAAATGACGTCGCTCAGTCTGTCACAAAGATCTTCAAGGAGAAACTGGATCATGAAGGACAAAATTGGAAGTTTGTTACACCAGAGACAAAAGACTTCTATTTGGAAGAGTTTAAGGTAAAGTTAATAGTATTATAAGATAGATAATTTTTGGAGTTCCTTTATCTTTCTTGAGCCGAGGATTTACTACACTCGGTAAGTTGTTGTTGTTGTTATCAATATATTGTGTTATTTTCATTTGATCTTCTCAAACAGAAACGATTTCAATAGGACACTGCAATTGAAGGTTCCATAAAGAATAAGTTTATGAGCAAATGTGCAGAACGATACAAGGGTATGTGTCGCGCCCCCTCTTTCCTCGCGGAGATCGGGATTATGACATTCGGTTGGGACAACTCTTTTCTTTTGGGAAAGAGGTTTGTATTTTTGAGAGTCGCCACCTAACGGTTTTTTAAAGGTGCATTAGGACACCAAAAGGATTCATTTACGACTACGTTGTTAACCAGAGATAGGGTAAGGTCTTGAAATTATCCTAAGGGGAAGGTGTTAGGCACCCCTCAAGATCCACAAGTGTGGTTCCCAGCCAAACAGATTTTGTGAATTTGTACAGCTTAGCAAACAAACAAATAAAGAATCAAATAAGAGGGGATTTAAGTCTTAAGCATGCAGATGTTTGAAAAAATAGTAAAGAAGGTTATATTTTGAAAGAATTACGATCTAAACATGTAAAGTGTAACGACCCGACCGGTCGTTTTGATCTCTAGCGCGTCGTTTAGCTGTTTGAGGCTTTTATCAGCTCCATTTCAGGTATTATGACTTGTAGGTGTGGTAGGAATTGAATTTCGGAAAGTTTAGAGTTGATTTGGAAAGAAAATTCTCATTTCAGAAGCCTTAAGTTGGAAGAATCAACTAAGATTGGAATTTTGAGTAAACGACCTCCGAATCAGGATTTGAAGGTTCCAGCAGGTTCGTATGATGATTTGGACTTGGGCGTATGTCCGGATCGGGTTTTGGATAACCCGGGAGCATTTCGGCGTATATTATGGAAGTCAGCATTTTTGAAGGAATTTCCTAAGTTTGGTTTGAAGCGCATTTCAGTGATGTTGATGTCCGTTTGGGATTTCAAGTCAGGAAATAACTTCGTATGGTGATTTTGGAGTTGGGAGCGCGATCGAAAGTGAATTTGGATGTCCGGAGGTCATTTTGAAGTCATTTGGCTAAAGATAGAAATTTGAAGGTTTTTGAGAAATCCGACGGGAAGTGAAAGTTTTGATATCGAGGTCGGAATGCAATTTTGGAAGTTGGAGCAGGTCCGTAATGTCGAATATCACTTTTGTGAAAAATTTGGGGTCAATTGGACGTGATTTGATAGGTTTCGGCATTGGATGTAGAAGTTGGAAATTTCTAAGTTCATAAAGTTGGGATTTGGGTGCGATTCGTGGTTTTGATGTTGTTTGATGTGATTTGAGGCCTCGAGCAAGTCCGCATTATGTTTTGGAACAGGTTGGTATAATTGGACAGGGTCCCGGGGGACCTCGGGTGGATTCCGGGTGGTTAACAGATCAAGTTGAGAGTTTGAAGAAGGCTGAAATTTGCTGTCATCTGGTGTGACCGCACCTGCGAGGACTGGGCCGTAGGTGCGGAGCTGCAGGTGCAGCTATGGAACCGCAGGTGCGAAGGATTGACGGTCCGATTGGGAGCGCATGTGCGATGGTATTTCCGCACCTGGGAGGTCGCAAATGCGAGTTATGGGGCGCAGGTGAGAAGTTGGCTCGAGCTGAGGAAAGCCGCAGGTGCGGAGGTTTGGTCACACCTGCGGAATTGCAGGTGCGAAACATGGCCTGGGCAGAATGATTTAAAATCGATAATTGTTGGCCATTTCTTCATTTTTCTCTTGGTTTGGACGATCTTGGGAGGCTTCAAAGAGAGGATTTCTTCATGTAATGTCAAGGTAAGTAACTCCTTCATGTTTCTAATTTAAATACAAAGTTATTGCATGGAATTATATATGAAAATTGTGGAGAAATTTGGAAATATTGAAGAAAACCTAGGAATGGTAAATTGAATTTTGGGCCACGAATTTGAGCATGGAATGTAGAGTAAATTGTATATTTGAACTAGTAAGGCTATGGGTAAAATATATCTTCGAGAAATTTCGGATTCCGGTCACGTGGGCCCGAGGGAATTTTGATCATTTCACTAAGCGGGGTTGGGAAATTATATAATTTAGAATTGTTGCAAATAATAGAGTATATTTCAATTGGTTTGTCGTTGTTTGGATAGTTTTGGGGCGTTGTGCGTCCGTTGGAGTCGTCGGAAGGGCTTGGAAGCCGGTTATGGAATTTTGGAGCGAGGTAAGTCTCCTTTCTAACTTTGTGAGAGGGAATTATCCCCTAGGTGAATTAATTAAGTATGTGCTATTATCTTCCGAGGCTACGTACGCACGAGGTGACGGGAGTCCGTGCGTAGCTACTATTATGCCATGTTCAGGTAGTCTAGGACCCACTAGCATGCCTTACGTATTGTACCTGTAATCCTGCCTGTAATATTAAACTGCTAATATAATCGAAATCGTAAGTGAATATCTAAAGAAGACTAGAGTTCATTTTCTTAATCATCTAGAAAGAAAATTGATTCCTCCGTGGATAATGGTATACCTGGTAGGGTTATATTATGGAATATGATTAAACTTAGCAAATGAGTTTCAAAACAAAGATTTAAAAGCTATATTACATGTTCCTTTAAGAAGAATTTTACCACTTTCCTGAGAAAAACTGCTTTCTTGATAAAAATGCGAATTTATTATGTGGATATGTGTACATATGAGCACCTGAGTCGCAGGTATGATTCGCGAGCAGGCTAGCCGTATTATTTGTATATATAACCGCGTCACATGATCGATTCGCGAGCGGGACAGACAGATGCATCTATGGTTCGAGCCGTTCGACCCTCGACAGTGCACAGTTTATTATTGTTGTTCCGCGCCGTTCGACCCTCGGCGTTGCTTGCACATGATATTTACTGCGTAGTTGCTATGATTTTTTCCTGATTACTGGCCTGGGATTTTAAGTTGTCAATTGAAATGACAGAGATTTAAAGTTATTAAAATATTTTGGAAGAAGTTGTTCCTTCCCGTTGACAAATTGTTATTTGATTAAATCATCCATGTTGATTAATTGTTATCAATATGACGAAGATATAAAGTGTTAAATGTGAACGGAGTTGATAATATTTATTCCTGATTTTAATAAATTGCCTATGATAATCATGCTTAGTGTCACACTTGAATATTCTAAATCGACCATTAGCAAGTGTCTAATTTGACCTCTCGTCACTACCTCTCTGAGGTTAGGCGGGCGACTTACTGAGTACACGTTATTTTTGTAATCATGCTACACTTGCTGTGCATTTTATTGCACAGGTACTTTCATAGCAATGTGGAGGATTCGGAGACTTAGGCGAGGTGCATCATCCGGAGGCGATCCGCAGCTGACAGAGTTTCGCTCGTATTGTATTTATTTTCATTTTAAATTTCCTTTTCCAATTTGTATTTCGGACAGGCTTCGTGATGATTGTATAAATTCTTAGAAATTGCATATGTACTTGTGACACCGGGTTCTGGGATGTGTTGGGATATATTTGTTAAAATAGGACTATTTAAACCATTGTATTTACTTAATAGATTTTATTTAGTTAATATGTAATAAAGTAAAAGGAATATTTTTCATAAATGTTGAAACCGGAAATTTATTTCAATTAATTAATGATTGGCTTGCCTGACAATGATGTCCGGCGCCATCACGACCTTATGGATTTTGGGTCATGACAACATGGTATCAGAGCTCTAGGTTCCCTTAGGTCTCACGAGTCATGAGCAAGTCTAGTAGAGTCTTGCGGATCGGTACAGAGACGTCTGTACTTATCTTCGAGAGGCTACAGGGCTGTTAGGAGTACTTCCCTTCTTAATTCCGCATCGTGCGATTTGATTCCTTTGAGACTTATGCCTATGTTTATTCCTACTCAATCTTACGCGTCACGAAGCGCTTGCTATGAATCATGAAATTTGAGAAATTGAAATGGTGCTACAGATGTAAAGCAAGATGTTTCCATGTGTAATTGGTAAGGGCTGTTGTTATGGCCCTGCAAAATAATAATAATATGTTGTTTCAGCTCAGTAGTTGTGTTTCTGGAGCCTTAAGGCTATGCTCAGGTAGTGATGATGCTTGCGATTGGTTATCGTGCGATGTCGATATGATGATAGAATGCTTGCCCGTATGTTGGGGGTTATGATTGGTTTGAAGGGAGGTCTTCTCAGAGTGTGATTTCGAGATTTCAGTATTTTAGTTCCGGCAGAGGAAAGGCATTTGGGTTATGAATGGTCCGGTTTGGGTTGATAAAGTAATAAGACTTGGTATCTTCAATGAGGTGGGATATGCACCTATGACGTGAAGTCGTCGTCATTGATCGAATGGAATGTGTTAAGTTTATCGGTGCTATGGTTTCTTCGGGTGCGTGGGGTCAGAGTATTGAGAAGAAGTATTGAAGAATGAGGTTGGCAGAGACCGTGAGGTGCGGTGGTTCAGTACCGGATAAGTGTTGATAATGAAGGCAGCTAGACAAAGATGATCTCCGGAGAGCTTGAAGTCGTGGTGATCTGCTGGTTTGAGAGCTACAGAGAATGATCCTGAAGTGAGGCTACGCGGTGGTTCCATTTCTAGGAGGCCAGGTGTGAGAAGCGGAAGTCGAGCAGTCGCAAAGTGGGGGAGCGGTAGCATAGTTTGGAATTTGAAGATATTATCGCGCATTTAATGGATGTCCATGAGGAGCGGATGGACTAGTAAAGTTGGTAAATGAAGCAGGGCGTAGGATGGGGTATTGAGTTCGCAGAAAGCGTGCATTTCAGCATCGTTGGAAGGTGTCCGCGGGTGATTTCCACAGGTGGGTTATCTCCTGTGAATAGGTTAGCGGTGGCATGCTTTGCAGGTCTCTGTGAGGGGTTCTAGTGGCTATTCGGTAGGAGGTAGAATGTGTGAATGATGCTAGAGAATTTGAGTATTTAGGGAGTGCTAGCAAGAGAATTTGGAAAAATTGGACGGATTGGGGGAGCAAGATCGTGTTATCAAAGGAGAAAGGATCTAGGCAAGGTCTAGAATGGTGCAAGGAGTAGCTTCGGGCTAAGTGGGGGAGTCCCACCATCTGCAGTTGGGTCGCAGGATTGTGTTATCATAGGGTTGTGGATTGTCGGTGTGTTGGCAAGTTATTACAGCTAAGGGAAAGGAGTAAAATGGTGATTGTGCATGAGATTTGATGAAAGTGTGAAAAAGTTGGCCTTGTTGGACCAGGGTTAGGCTTTAGAAGATTCAGAATTTTGCTTAAGGCATAGGTGAGTTGTCAGGATAGTGACTCGGTCACGTGCT
>ML306839.1:2659-48303 GCA_005239505.1 Nicotiana paniculata
CACTTCAGGAGGTTGATGAATAAAATTCGCATGGAATTGACAAGCCTTGCATCTTCGAGCGTAGTCCAAGCAGTCTTTTACCATTGTTGGCCAATAATATCCCATCCTTTTTATATGGAAGTGGAGCTTTGGTCCAGACTGGTGCGACCCACATACCCCAGAGTGTGCCTCTTGCAAAGCTTGGAGTGCTTCTTCTTCCCCTAAGCATCGCAAGAGTACTCCCTCGAATGAACTTATGTATAGAGTGTCTTTGTAGTAAAGGAAGCGAGGTGCACGATGACGGATTTCAGTCCTTCTCCTCGGATTTTCTGGAAGTATGCCATAACACAAGTAGTCGACAATGAGTTGTCTCCATTCTTCTTTCTCAACTTCAGAAACAACGACAAGATGCTTGAGTTTATTTTCTTCACCTTCAACCTCCTTTAGTGGCGGTACTACCCATTTTTGGCAGACAGTAACTAGCGCTTGATCAGGCAGGGTTAACGATGAAGCTAAGGCAGCTAAAGCATCAGCCTTCTTATTTTCTTTCCTTGGCACATGTTGAATAGTCACATCATCGAGCCACCCCATTAACTTTTTAGTGTAATCATGATATGGGCGTAGTTCAGGCTTTTTAACCTCATAACTACCCAAAAGCTGATTGACCACTAACTGGGAGTCGCCAAAGACTTGTAACTACAATTGCTTTATATCAACGGCCATTTCAAGCCCAAGTATTAATGCTTGATACTCAGCAACATTGTTGGAACAGAGTTGCGTCAAGGTGAAGGAGTAAGGAAAGACTTCACCTTGGGAAGTGATAAATACTACGCCAGCACCAGCTCCCTCGCGATGCGCAACACCATCAAAGTACATCTTCCATGGAGGTTGAACTTCAACGACCATTGCGTCCTCATCATGTAGTTCGTCATTTAGCTCCCAGTCATCAGGTATCGGATGATCTGCCAAGAAGTCTGCCAATGCTTTTCCTTTTACCGCCTTTTAAGGGATGCACAAGGTCTCGAATTGTTGAAATTGGAGATACCATCTCGTTAGTCTATCACTAAGAACAGGTTTTGACATCACGAACTTGGTGGGATTTACTTTGGAAACAAGACGGACAACATGAGCTTGAAAGTAGTGCTTCAACTTTTGAATTGAGAAGACTAGCACCAAACACAAAATTTCAATTGGTGAATAATTCAGCTCATTTGGTGTCATCATCCTGCTCAAGTAGTAAAGAGAGTTTTCTTTCCCCTCACTATTTTCTTGGGCCAACAATGCTCCAACAGAACTTTCTTGCGCCGCAATGTATAGTATCAATGGCTTTCCAAGTATAGGAGCTTCTAAAACTGGAGGCTTCATCAAGTAGGCTTTGATACTTTCGAAAGCGTTGCTAGAAGCTTGGTCCCACTTGAAAGGAACGCCTTTCTTCATGAGGCGACTAAATGGTTGGCACCTTCCAGCTAGGTTCGAGATGAATCTCCTAAGGTATGCTAACTTTCCTTGCAGACTTTTCAATTCATGAATATCACAAGGCTCAGGCATTTTTAAAATAGCATCCACTTTGGCTTGATCAATTTCGATCCCTGGATGTCGGACAATGAAACCAAGGAACTTTCCAGAAGTAACTCCAAAGGCACATTTCAATGGGTTCATCCTAAGTTGGTACCTCTAGAGCAACTCCAATACCATTCTCAAGTCTTTGAAGTGGTCGCCCTTCTTTCTTGATTTTACCACCAAGTCGTCAACATAACAGTCGACATTCTTGTGGAGAAGATGATCAAAAATATTCTGCATAGCCCTTTGGTATGTAGCACCAGCGTTCTTCAGGCCAAAAGGCATCACCTTGTAGCAATAAATACCCTTGGGGGTGTGAAATGCAGTAAGCTCTTCATCTTTTGGTGCCATGCGGATTTGGTTATAGCCTGACGAACCGTCCATGAAAGACATTGCTTCGTAACCAGTAGTAGCATCGATCATCATCTCTGGAATAGGAAGCGGCAATTCGTCTTTGGGACACGCATTGTTGAGATCCCTGAAGTCAACACATACTCGAATCTGGCCATTCTTCTTCCTTACAGGAACAATACTTGAAACCCATGTTGGGTATTTAACCTCCCGAATAAATCCCGCTTCAATGAGTTTGTTAAATTCAGTTTCAATCAGGGGAACAAAGTCCGGCCTAAAGCGCCTTTGAGCTTTCTTAACAGGACGAGCGCCATTCTAGACCGCAAGGTGATGGACTGCCACTTTAGGGTCCAAGCCAGGAATTTCTTTGTAACTCCAAGCAAATACATCCCTAAACTCCTTGAGTAACTCAATATAAGTGCTTTCTTCATCAACTTCTAGTAAAGCACTTAGGTAGGTGGGTCTTCGTTCTCCATAGGTGCCAAGGTCAACTTCTTTTAAAGCATCAACAATTGCTTTCACCCCTTCTTCAAGTTCCGGGGGAGCATCTTTTGCATCTTCATTTTCTTGAGGGTCCCCATCATTGAAGGATATGTGATAACACGATGAAACATCGTCCAATTTATCATCATCCTCTATTAGAGATAAAACACCATGCTCGCTTTGTGCAGTAACATGATACGAAGAACCCGCACTTTCTTCATCTTCATCACGTTCTTTAGTGTATACCACAGTGTATGGATTCACCTTTATTACTTCATCACACGAAACCATGACTTCTGTTTGCCGCCTCATTCTAGAAGGAACCAAACTTTGGAAATCTTTAGAGACCCTCTGAATTTTGGGCAAAGCGGGTGTTCTTGTATTTTGATAATTTTTATGGAACTTATTCACCTTTTTTAATGGACCAAATCTCTCAAATATGGAAGTCCTCACAGTTGATTTTCCAAGTCTTTCAAAAACAGAAGGCCTGTTAGAAGCGGCAGATTCATTTTCTACAGTGATGTGATTGCTACTCGCCCTTCTGATGGAGATGCGCATTGGTGACGGTTTCTTGTATCCTAAACCTTCGCGTGCTTGCCTCGTTGCAGCTTCTGATGGGAGCTTCCCTAACTTTGGCGGCTCATCGGGATTGTATCCAGCTTTCGCAAATAGCTTGTAAGCGTTAGGATCAAAGCCTTCATCTGTTCTCTTTGTAGGGAGTGTCACATTCTACAAACGATTTTGAGCAACAAACCCTGCAAGCGGCTTCGAGGACAATTTTACTGCCTCAATTCGTTTCACCGGAAGAGTTAACTCCTTTAGTGTGTTGTTTTGGAGAGTGTAAATGATTCACCCTCGTCTTTCTTCCTTTTAGGGACATATTGGATCTTAGGACTTACTTTCTTTCCATAAGATGCAATATCCCCTCTATGAGATTTATTCACATTGTGTTGTACCTCCTCAGTAACGGCTTTAGCTTTACCAATAGTCACCTCAGTTCTTTTAGCTATGGGCTCGTCATTCTTGCTTTTCATGCCATCATCAACCTTTAGCTCCTTCACAATGCGGTTCTTCAAGCAGAACTTTGCATCGGCAAAGTGTGACTCTGCCTCGGTGAATGGCTCATCATCAGCAACTATCTTCTTCTCGACTTCGCCCTCGTAGTATTTTAAACATTGATGGTTCGTAAATGGAACTACTTTATTCTTATGTATCCAAGGCCTTCCAAGCAAAACATTTTATGAGGTCTTCGCATCAATCACATGCAGCCATGCACTTGATTGCATATCTTCAATAGTGATTCCCAGCCTGATCGCGTATATGGCTCTTTTCCCCCCTTGGTTTAATCCTTGGATCATCACATGACTTTCTGAGAGTTCGTTCATGGGAATACCAAGTTGTTTCACAGTGTGAATTGGCAAAATGTTCACTAAGGATCCTCCATCAAAAAAAATTCGGTTTACCCTTTCATCACGCATATAGCCAACCAGGTACAATGGGCAGTTATGAGGAGTGTCACCTAGCAGAAGATCGTCACTTGTGAATGTGACATTTTCCACACAAGCATCAACTTCTTGAGTAGTGGAGTCGATGAGATTTTCCGAAGATGGTGTCGACGGTAGGTCATCACTCCTTTCTTTCCTTTCGTCAGTATGGCAACATGAGGCATCAACACCCCCATGGAAAATTTTCGTGCAGAACCAACTTGGTAAAAACTCCTCCAAGGTCACTGGATGTCGTGGCTTTTGAGGGTGGTGCACCTCCACTTTCGCTTTCTTTATGTACTTAACTGGTTTCCATCTCCTAGGTCTTTTCACCATTATCTTCCTCGTTAGTTGTCCCATTGATCCTTTTCATGGGCCCCTTTTGTGGCGCCTACGACGAGTCACCGGCGTCCAACCTTCATCATCCTCAAGTTGACCGTCTTCAACCTTGTATTTCTCCAGTAATTCTTCATCTTTACTTCTTTGGAACTACATAATTCGTCTGGATTGAATGAGCCAAATATGATAGAGACTTGGTTTGCGCTTGCTTTCTCTTCTTCAAGCACGATCTTCTTTTCACGAGCCAAGTCCATAACTTTGTTCTTGAAGACAAAGCACTTCTCCGGAGGGTGGCTCACGAGTCGATGATATTTGCAGTAATTTGGGTCATCGATTTGTTCAGCTTCATTTGGTTGCTTCATCTCTGGAAGCTCAATGAGATTTAACTCGAGGAGCTCTTCAAAAATAGCCGCCACATCAGAATCTAGAAATGGGTATTCTTTCTCTTGTATTTTTTTTAGAGTCAACTTTCCACTTGGCTTATCTTGAAACGAAGTGGATCTCATACTCTGATTTTTGATCACCTTCGTCGTGAACTTCACAGGTGATGTGTTGACATTCATAGCTTCTTTATTTTCAGATCTCGGTACAAACTTGCTCCATTTTCTGACTTCTTGCTTGTCGTTCCCTTTGCGAGGTTCATAGATGGGCAGCCTCTCGTTCCCAGCAGAGGCCATGCTCAATTCCATGTCATGGGCATGAGTTGCAAGTTCTTCAAATATGCCAGGCTTGATACCTTGCAAGATGTAGACCAACACCCAATGCATACCTTGGATGCACATCTCTATGCCAGAAGCTTCACTAAGCCTATCTTTACAGTTGAGGCTTGCATTCCTCCAACGATTGATAAAGTCGATAACTGGTTCACTTTTCCATTGACGAGTACTTGTGAGTTCTATCATACTCATAGTGCGTCTCGTGCTATAAAAGCGATTGAGGAATTCTTGCTCTAGTTGATCCCAACTATCAACAGATCCAGCCTCAATGTCCGTGTACTAATCAAAAGCATTTCCTTTTAATGAGCGGACAAACTACTTAAAAAGGTAATCTCCATAAGTCCTAGCATTGTTGCATGTCTCAACGAAGTGCGCCACATGTTGCTTTTGATTGCCTTTGCCTTCAAATGGTTGAAATTTCGGAGGTTGATAGCCAGCAGGCATCTTCAACATATCGATTCTTGAAGTGTATGAATTTGCATAGGTAAAGGAGGACTTGGAAGCAACTTCATATTTGTTTTTTATAGTACCTTCAATAAACTCCTTTAGTTGATTGATCGGAATCATCCCTTTCGAAGAGACTGGAATTTCCTTAGTGGATGCAACTTGTCGTGGGGGAGCATCAATCTCTTGGACTTCTGGGAGTTTTCCAGGTGCATGGGTGGATTCTTCTTCCATCGAGATTCCCACCCTATTTGTTAGCTTGTCGATTCTAGCATCTTGATTTTGCCTGCACTTGGTCAAGCCAGCGATTGCTTCCATCAAGTTTGCCAACTGCTCCTCCACAGATGAAGTGTTTGTTACCATGGCTTGCATGATTGTCATGGACGATGGAGAGTAGCATGGATTCTCACACAGATTGATCCTTGATTGGCTCACGCTATGTGGTGTAAGTGGGGAGGATCCATCACTTGAAGCGTCATCATCTTCCTTCACAGCAGAGTGCTTGGATCCGGAGAGGTCAAGCACAACAAGAGTTTTCTTGATCTTTTCAGCAACATCGCATCCTCCTTCGGGTGCATTTGTGGAAGATCTTGATCCTTTTGAGGATGAAGATCCGAAAACAGGGGAAGATACGGACAACACTTGGGGTGCTTGTTGTCCTAACGAGCTTTCTTTTCTCCTCGTAACTGGTCCAATGCTTCCAAAGGTAACTTCGAGTGTGTTTTCCACATCAGCATACAACCTGGAATTAGCAACCTTAGCGGAAGTTGAACTGGAGTTGATTTTCTTGGAAGCCATTTCGTTGTTCTTGAAAATTGGTGTTTGAAAAGTTGAGATGACAGGTAGAGATTGTCCCACTGGGCGTGCCAGAATTTGTAGACAATAAATTGCGTCGAGAAAATAAAAATCAAGATCGAAAATATCGCAACAATCGTAGTATTTGATTTCAAGTAATTTGAGTGTACAATCTCTATGAATCCTCTGATTCTTCTTTTCAATAGTAAATAAATTCAAGGGACTTTGAGCTTGATCTTGAATCTATATTTGTTGTTACGAACGATGATCTTGAATTCAACTAGCACGAACTTTAATTTGAACCCGTACTCCTTGAATCTTGACTTGTTCTTCATTCTTGAGCTTGAACTTGATTTGTTCTTTGTTCTTGAGCTTGAACTTGTGGAGGAATTTACAACATTTGATCCACAAGCTCTTTCTTGCTTCTTGTTATAACTTCTGGTGTCTTTTCTGGGTTATGAAGACCCCTATTTATAGTTGTGGAAGGGAGGAGTTGTGATAAGAACAAACTTTTTCTGACCAACCAAATTAAAGTGTGACATGGCCGCATTTGATTGGCTAGAACATGTCACTTGCACACGTGGCGTGATTTCATTAGCCTTTTAATGTGACTTGGCATGTCTTGTAATTTTGACACGTGGCACAATCCTATTGGCTCTTTCGCTTGACTTGGTGCGCCACGTCATTTAACACATGGCACCAAATTGGGCCTCTAGGAAGATGGCATATTGGGCTTAATGAAGTGGATCATCACTTTAGCCAAACTAAATGGCCAAGCCCAATGGATTAAGACTTATTTATTAACCCATATGTGTTGGACTTATATAATTAATTCAGTTATATTAGCCCATAATATTTATTTGGTCCAATATATCTTGAATTATAAAATATAATCTAAATTCTTTTATGGATTTAAAATTTATATGCCTACATCTACCATGCTCCCCAGTTAACGGATGTAAAATTTAATTTCCTATATCAAATTATATTTAGCTTTGATTAACTGGAATTTTATTAAAATATTAAATTGCTAAAACGAATAGAACTAACATCAAATACTTTCTCTGAGTTTTGTTTATATTTGTATGGGTCAAAATCGAACTAGAGAAATTCGACGCACAGAGACAATCATCACGAGTGACCTACAAAGGAATATGGGCAGTTTGACCGAGGTCGATTAGTGATCAAAAGAACAAGCCGCTGAGTGGTTCATCAGGGCCGAGGTCGAGCCACATAGATAAAAGTAACGGATAGTATAACTTTGGAACTTTCAGAGGGAATATTCAATAGATATTCTTTCTATTTGTACCTTTTAAGTTCTTTGAGAATATCCAATATAAATAATATGAGAGATAAGGCAAAAGAAATATAATATTCTATATGATATGAACACTTTTGAAAAGTAAGCTCAACACTCTCTTATCTTCTTGTCATTCATCATTGTCAGAAAAATGAATCATTCACTTCATTCAATATTGGATGATTTTTCCTCCTTATTTACATTTATTGACATTGATGGTCATTTAATGCTTAATACTTCATACACACTATTATATTCGACACATTTATTGTTAGCATATTAATTCTGTTCCTCACTGGTCATATCTTTTTTACTGACAACTCGAGATCTGAAGTTATTAGCTTTAACTAGGATTACCCTTTTTAATAACTGATTAATTAGTTTAACCAAAGATTATTATTTTTTGGTCAAACAATTTGGCGCCGTCTGTGGGGATATTCTAGTTGAAATTTGTTATTAAAATGTATTTGTGAAATAATTCTGGAGAATATAAAATAACGTATAAACAAAAATGAAAATAAAAACAGAATTTAATCCGAGCCCACTGAATTCACAGTGTTTCCTTATGGAACTTAATCCCCTCCTAGTACCCAAGGTTGTGGATTATTTCCTTCCAGGATAGAACGAATTACACACTGGTGTAGCGGTACTTCAAACCCTAGTTTTTCGGCGAACACAAAGATCAGTAGCAAATCACACTTAATGTTGCTTTCTTAGTAGTTAAAACAATGCAGAAGAAAGGAGGAGAAGTCCGAAATTCGTATGGAAAATCTGAGAGAATTGACAACTTATTTATAGCCCCAACCTGTTGAGGCATAAATGGCCATTTACGTAAATTAAAACGGGCAGAGGAAACGTTTTCTGTTACAAAAAACAAACGAGTAGAGTCAATGAAACAGATAATTTGGATTATGAATTTTCCGTTACAAACACGGATATTTAAGAATATAAAGTTAATATTTACTATTAACAAATAAATTTGGTCCAAAAAATTAATCAATCAATCGACCATTTGACCGAATTCGAATCCGAAGCTGAGCCGAGCGAGCGACGATGACGACGGCGCGAGGCTTTCCTTCTTCTTAACTCTTTAAGATCTAAAAGAAGAGCAATTGTATATATACTCATCAAAAAACTTTTCCTCTTCCAATATGGGACAATGTCCCTTTATCAAGGAGGGAAACTTAAAATTTTTATTTTCTCTCCATTTTCCATTCACCCTCTTTTAAGCTTATTTTAGCTTAATAAAAAACTCAACAGTCCTCCACATGAATGGGGAATGGCTATATCATGGAAATATGCATGAAAAAACTGTGTGATTCGCAAGCAAGGATTAAATGCATCTGGATAAGTAGGTTTCCCTTTGAACTTTTCGTAGTGAACTTATGTCGGATATACTCGGTCAATCGGTAGATTTGATATTTTTGAACCATCAAAATTTGGTGTATACCTATAAAACCATAAGTCACACAATTACCCCTTACCTGTTTTTGGTTCTCATTGTTGTGTAAGTTTCAGCCATGAACACCGCCTGGTTTCACAATTGCGTAGAGAACTGGCCTTACAGAATTCTCCTTGAAGCGGCTAACACTTTACACTTACGTAGGTGATTCCTAAACGTGTCATCCCGTAGATATACTATTTGATATATCCCGTATCAAATTTAGAAATCATTAAAAAACCTTAATGCTTTATCCTTGGTACTGAATATTTTCTCATCACGAGAGTGGACCAAAATTTATTTGACAATGTTGAACAGTCATTAATGACTTTGTTTGATCTCCTTGAACCTAGATCTTGGGATCTCCAGTCTTCTAGGTAGAGTTACCGCCACAATGACTTGTTCTCGGCCATAGTCTCATTCCACTCGATGATTTCTCAACTACCTCTCTAGTTAGGCCTTTTGTAAGTGGATCCGACACATTATCACTTGACTTTACATAATCAATCATGATAATTTCTCTAGAGAGTAGTTGCCTAACGGTTTTATGTCTTCGTCGTATATGAAGAGATTTACCATTATATATAACGCTCCCAGCCCTTCCAATTGCCTCTTGACTATCGCAATATATGCATATTGGTGCCAACGGTTTGGGACAAAATGGAACGTCTTCCAAGAAATTTCGGAGCTATTCAACTTCTTCACCGGCTTTATCTAAGGCTGTGAAGCCAGCCTCCATTGTAGAGCGGGCAATACAAGTTTGTTTGGATGACTTCCAAGATACTGCTCCTCCACTTATAGTAAAGACATATCCACTTGTGGACTTAGAATCAGTTGAATCGGTGATCCAATTTTCATCATAGTATCTCTGAATCACCGCAGTATATTTACTGTAGTGCAAAGCAAAGTCCTGGGTATGTTCTAAATATCCCAAAACTCGTTTCATTGCCATCCAATAAGATTGACCTGGATTGCTCGTGTATGGACTCAGTTTACTTATAACACAAGCTATATCTGGTCGTGTACAATTCATAATATAAATTAAGCATCCCAACACACGAGCATAATCCAATTGTGATATGCTTTGGCCTTTGTTCTTTGCTAATGCAAGATTCACGTCAATTCGAGTCTTTGCAACTTTAAACCCTAAGTGCTTGAATTTTCCAAGTACAGTCTTAAATTGTGACAATGCCCGACCTTGAGGAGTCTTATGGATCTTAATCCCCAGAACTAATCAGCAACTCCCATGCCCTTCATATCAAACTTGCTAGCTAGGATACACTTAGTTGCATTTATGTTGGCAATGTCATTACTCATTATCAGCATATCATCCATATATAAGCAAACAATGACTATTTGGTTTGGAACATTTTTAATGTACACACATTTATCACATTCATTTATCTTAAAACCATTTGACAACATTGTTTGGTCAAATTTCGCATGCCATTGTTTGGGTGCTTGTTTTAGTCCGTAAAGGGACTTAACAAGTCTACATACCTTCTTTTCTTTACCTGGAATCACAAACCCTTCAGGTTATTCCATGTAGATTTCTTCCTCCAAATCTCCATTCAAGAATGTCGTTTTAACATCCATTTGATGAACTTCAAGACCATAAACTGCAGCTAATGCTACTAACATTCGTATAATAGTCAAGACCTTCTCGTTGTCAATACCCTTTGACTACAAGACTTGTCTTATATTTATCAATAGTGCCATCATCTTTCATTTTCCTCTTAATAATCCATTTAGAACCCCAAAAGTTTATTTCCAGGAGGAAGATCAACTAATTCCCATGTATGGTTGTTCAATATGGATTCTATTTCACTATTGACTGCCTCTTTCCAAAATAATGATTCCGAAGAAGACATAGCTTCTTTAAATGTTCGAGGTTCATTTCTAATAAGAAAGTCACAAAATCTGGTCCAAATGAAGTTGATGTTCTTTGACGTTTACTACGTCTTGGATCTTCCTAATTAAATGTAATTTCTTTTGTTTCTTCCCGAGGTCGTTTAGATCCTTCACCAATCGACTCACATTCCTTTTTATACAGATATATATTTTCAAAGAACTCAACATTATCTGATTCTATAACCGTATTATTATGAATGTCGAATTTTTTTGATTTGTGAACCAGAAATCGATATACTTTACTATTGGTCGCATGTCCTATGAAAACACAATCAACTGTTTTAGGTCCTATTTTTACCCTTATGGGTTTAGGAACTTGCACTTTTGCTAAATACCCCCACACTTTAAAATAATTCAAGTTACGCTTCCTTCATTTCCATTTTTCATATGGAATGGATTGTGTTTTTCTATGAGGTACTCGATTTAGTATACGATTAGCCGTAAGAATGGCTTCCCCCCACAAGTTCTGTGCAAACCAAAACTTATCAACAACGCGTTCATCATCTTCTTTAATGAACGATTCTTTATTTTTTGCAATTCCATTAGATTGGGGCGTGTAACGGGCCGTTGTTTGATGTATTATTACATATTCTAAACATATTTCTTCAAAAAGAGATTCATATTCACCACCCCTATCACTTTTTATCATTTTGATTTTCTTGTTAAGTTGCGTTTCAACTTCATTTTTGTATTGCCTGAATGCGTCTATTGTTTCATCCTTACTATTAAGTAAGTAAATATAGCAAGATCGAGTATTTTCATCAATAAAAGTTATAAAATACTTCTTTCCACCGTGATATGCTATTGACTTCATGTCGCAAATATTTGTGTGAATTAAGTCTAAAGGATTTGAATTCCTTTTAACTGACTTATAAGGATGTTTAACATACCTAGATTCCACACATATTTGACATTTTGATTTGTTGCATTCAAACTTAGTTAATACTTCTAAGTTAATCATTTTCCGCAAGGTTTTATAATTGACATGACCCAAACGTATATGCCAAAAATCATTTAACTCAAGCAAGTAAGAAGAAGCTAAAATCTTATTATTCTCAACGAGCATTACATTCAGCTTGAAAAGGCCTTAGTGAGGTAACCTTTTTCTACAAACATTTCATTCTTTCTTATTACAACCTTATCAAATACAAAAACACATTTAAACCTGTTCTTAACGAGAAGTCCAGCAGATACTAAGTTCTTCCTAATCTCGGGAACATGAAGGACGTTGTTCAGAGTCACCACCTTGCCAAAAGTCATTTTCAAAAATATCTTCCCACATCCTTCAATTTTGGACGTTGCATAATTTCCCGTAGAAAGTGTCTCTTCGGGTCCAACGAGAGCTATGTAGCAAATGCTTCTATAACATCACAAACATGGCGAGTGGCTCCAGAACCAATCCACCACTCCTTAGGATTTCCCACCAGGTTGCATTCAGAAAGCATAGCATACAAGTCATCAACATCTTCGTGCTTTTCAACCATATTTGCTTGACCCTTCTTCTTGTCTTTCTTCGGAGCACGATAATCTGTAGATTTGTGTCCAACTTTCCCACAATTTTAGCAATTTCCGTTGAACTGATTCTTGTTTGGGTTTCTTTTCTGTCCAGAAGACTTCTTCCTCTTCGATTCTCAACCGAACAAAGATCTTCAAGTGACATCTCCTTGCGTTTGTGTTTCAAGTAGTTTTTGAAGTCCTTGCACAAATGAGGCAACTTCTCAATCATCGCTGCAACTTGGAATGCTACATTGATGACAAGACCTTCAATGAAAATTTTGTTAGTAAAAATACTAAAATTACTAATTTCAACATTAGTATTAATTTGACTTATACCTTCAGCAAGGAGATCGTGAATAATCACTTGCAATTCCTGGACTTGGGTAATAACATACTTGCTATCTACCATTTTGTAGTCCAAAAATTTAGCGGCAACGAATTTCTTCAACCCGGCATCTTTAGTTTTGTATTTCCTTTCAAGCGCAATCCACAGTTTTTTTTACGTTTCCATATTACTATACACGTTATACAGATCGTCCTCCAGTCCCCTAAGAATGTAATTCTTGCATAGAAAATCAGAATGCTTCCACACCTCAATCACGAGAAAGCGTTCATTCTCTGGAGTTTCATTAGGAAAAACAAGAACATATTCCTTAGTGAACTTATGTAGACTTAAAGTCTTCAAGTAAAAGAACATCTTTTGCTTCCACCGCTTGAAATCAATCCCGGAAAATTTTTCGGGTTTTTCCGCCGGTGCCAATGCCGGTGTTGTTCGGCTTGTCGATGAATTGGAAGTCACCATAGGAACAATCTGGTTCTCGTTGCCATTCTTCATTTCTGTAAAAGAATGGCACAAACAAACATTAAAATCGCGTAGATTTTAATATCCAACATAGTAGAAACCCACAAAGGTTTTAGTCTCCAGAACAGTGAATATAACACAAATACAGAAAATAAATTAAGTTCCTTAAGCCTTTTATAAACTATATTTGTAAAATAATTCTAGAGAACATAAAATAATGTATAAGCAGAAATGAAAAAAAAAACATAATTTAATCCGAGCCCACTGAATTCACAGTGTTTCCTTAAGGAACTTAATCCCTCCTAGTACCCAAGTGTAACGACCCGACCGATTGTTTTGTATTATCAGACCCTGTTCCCCTAAATGAAACTTCCCATAGCGGCTTATTATGATTTATGACTTGCGGGGGCGGGTGGTCCTGGATTCGGAAGTGTTTAGAGCAGGAAAGGAACACTTAGTTCCTTAAGGTTGACCTTTTTGGCCAAGTTTGACTTCGGTCAATATTTTGAGTAAATGACCTCAGAATTGAGTTTCGACGATTTTGGTAGCTTCGTATGATGATTTTGGACTTGGGCGTATGTTGGGAATGGGTTTTGGATGACCCGGGAGCGTTTTGGCCCCCAAAATCGAAATAAGAGTTTCCTTAAGTTCATATTGTGGTTTGGGACGTGTTTTTGTGTTATCGAGATCTGAACAGAATTATGAGACCTGGAATAGTTCTGTTATGTCATTTATGACTTTCTTGCGAAATTTGGTTTCATTCCGAGTAGTATAGGTCGGTTCGGCGCATTGATATCGAATTCAAGAACTTGAAGTTCTTAAGTTTTGATTCTAGGGGGTTTTGAGGTGTGATTTTGAGTTTTTGCGTTGTTTTGAGTGTTCCGAAGGCTCGAACGAGTTGGTACTATGATTTGGGACTTGTTGGTATATTTGGACGGGGGCTCGGGTGGGCCCAGGTGCCTCTCGGGCACCAAAACAAGGCCAAAAACCAGCTGAAACAGTTGCTGGTGCACCAGATCTGGTGTGACCGCAGGTGCGGTTGCCCAGTCGCAGGTGCGGGACCGCTCCTGCAATCCCAACCTCGCATGTGCGACCCCCAGGTGGGATGCCAAGTTCTCGCAGGTGCGGGCCCGTTCCCACAGGTGCGGATCCGCATGTGCGAGCCCAAGCCCTTGTCCCATTTTCCGCAGGTGCGAGACCGCAGGAGCGGTCCATGAGCCGCAGGTGCGGAACCACTGTAGGCAGTGTGTTCTTTTAAAACACGGGAAATGTTTATTTTCTCCATTTTTCTTCCACCATTGTCGACCTAGAGAGCTTGGGAAAGAGCCAATCCACTTAGCTACTGATAAGGTAAGTAAATTCTACCCTAGTATTAGTTTAATACATGAATTACTACTTTAATTAACTACTTAATTAGTGAAAATCAAGGAATTGGGTAGTAACCTAGGGCTTTCGAGAATTTAGAGAATTACCCGTGAATTGGCTTTGAAATCATACGAAAATCATATATTAACGATCTTTAGGTTATGGGTGAGTGTTTCCTTCGAGAATTTTCGGAATCCGAGCGTGCGAGCCTGGGGGTGCATTTTGGGATTTCTTCAAGAATGATGAATTGACTAAATAAGTAGGAGAATTCCATGATTTGAGTATAATTTGATATATTTACGTAACATTTGTTTACTTTCGAGTCCTTGGGAGACGAGTTTGAAGTTTCTGGCACGTTCTTGGTCCGGGAAGTAGATTCGACACGAGGTGAGTCTCCTTTCTAATCTCGTAAGAAGGAATTGTCCTCATAGGTGATTTAAATGCTATGTGTGATGTTTGTGGGGGCTACGTACGTACAAAGTGATGAGAGTCTGTACGTAGCGGCTATTATTATTATGTCCGGGTAGTTAGGCCCATATCATGCCTTGTGTTCTTCCTCGTAATGAATTATATGTTATGAATTCATGTGATATGTAGCATTGTTCCATGAGATTTATGGAATTTGGTAATTTGAAGTAATTGATTATGGAAAGTAATTTTAAAAGAATATTGTGTGTTCATGTGACCGCTTCGCAATTTACATTCCTCGAGCGGAGTGTGATTTCCCCCACTCTCAAAGGAGCGGGCCGTACGCCACGGCGGATTGAAAGATGCACTTATGGTTCGGCCCGGTCAACCCTCGGCAGTGCATAGATATTATTATTTTATGGTAAATGTGCACTTATGGTTCGGGCCGTTCGACCCTCGGCAGTGACATACATGATTATTTTTATGGCTCAAGCCGGTTGTCCTTATCCCGTATGCGTATGATAATTGTTATTGAATTCATGAATATTGATTTGACAGATATTTGGGGGAAGATGAAGTAGTAATTGCTTATTTACTTCCAGTATTTACTTGGATTTCAGTGCCTTATATATTTGCTGCTTTACTACCTTTACATGCCTACTGTTTTCATCATATTCGTTAAATTATGTTGTTGGACTTTAGTGAGTGTCAAGTCGACCTCTCGTCACTACTTCTTCGAGGTTAGATGGGATACTCACTGGGTACACATTTATTTATGTACTCATGCTACACTTCTATACTTAATTGTACAGGTTCTGAGGCTGGTGCGTCTGGTTACCAGATCGGAGCTCGATTCTGATTATAGTTGGACCTGAATTTACGGTGAGCTGCTTATCCTGACGATCCCTGGCAGCACCATGGAGTTTCTTTTGCTTATTTCCCGTCTATTTCTTTCAGACAGTGGGATTGTATATTATATCTTTTGTATATTCTGTTAGTATGCCCGTAGGACTTGTGAGACTAGTTCCTGGCACACACTTCCTTATGACCGTTTTTGATTAAAACTAGCTAATTATCCCTTTCGATTTATGTTTTAAGCTTTAAAACTTGGTATGTGTTGAAATGTTTAATAAAATAAGAAAGAACCCTTAGTAAATTTAGCGTTGGCTTGCCTGACCCCGCTGTTGGGCGCCATCACGACCTGAGTTAGGATTTTGGGTCGTGACAACATGGTAGCAGAGCTCTAGGTTCACGTAGGTCTCACAAGTCACGGGCAAACCTATTAGAGTCCTGCGGATCGATACAAAGACGTCTGTATTTATCTTTGGGAGGCTATAGGGTGTTAAGAAATCTCTCTCTATTCACATTCTATCGTGCAGTCGATGGTTTACTAAAACTCATTCCTCTATTCTCTCACAGATGGTGAGGACGCGCGCATCCGATGTGCCAGACCAAGGAGATGCCGCTATCCCCGCCGTCCGAGGCCGTGGCAGAGGCCGGGGGAGGGCACCGGCCCGAGGTAGGGGACGAGGGCATCCCAGAGCTATTCTAGTTGAACCACCACCAGAGGATCCTATCATAGAGGAGTGGAACGAGGTACCC
This sequence comes from Nicotiana paniculata, assembly GCA_005239505.1. Lineage (NCBI taxonomy): Eukaryota > Viridiplantae > Streptophyta > Magnoliopsida > Solanales > Solanaceae > Nicotiana > Nicotiana paniculata. The sequence goes on from ML306839.1 coordinate 19,137, forward strand.
CTAGCAGATCCTACTCCAGTAGACTTCATGACGGCGCCAGGATTCCAGGAGGTCATTGGCCGTATGATGAGATTTATGGATACTATGTCCCACGCTAGTTTATTTCCATCAGATCCTGCCGCTTCTCAGGAGGGAGGGGGAGTCCAGACCCCTACTGCCCAGGCTGCAGGCCAGACAACAGTATTACATCATACCCCGGGTACACTGCCCGTGGGTGGGGTCCAGCCCTTAGCAGCAACACCTGAGCCCAGACCAGCTGTCGACGGTGATCTGTAGAAGTTATTGGACAAATGGACTCGATTGCACCCTCTAGTCTTCGGGAGTGAGCGACGAGAGGATGCCCAGGATTTCATTGATAGGTGCAGGGACATACTACACAACATGAGGATACTAGAGTCCCATGGAGTGGATTTCACCACCTTCTAGTTGGAGGGCAAAGCTCGTAGGTTGTGGCAGTCCTATATTCTCAGCAGGCCAGCATATTTTCCTCCTATCACTTGGGAGCAGTTTACGCAGATGTTTCTGGATAGATATATCCCACCCTCTGAGAGGGAAGAGCTGCGGTATCAGTTTGAGTAGCTAGAGCAGGGACAGATGTCAGTGACAGATTATTAGGCCAGATTTTCAGAGTTGTCTCGCTATGCACTCATGATACTACCTAGTGATGCCTAGAGGGTGCAGAGATTTGTGGCTGGGTTGCATCCAGGTATTAGGGCCACCATGGCCTGATAGGTGGAGATGGGTACTCCTTATCAACTTGTGGTAGAGATTTCTCGCAGGATCGAGGGGTATCGGTCGAGGAGCAGGGAGTAGGGCAGCAGGACAAGAGGGCTAGATTCTCCGAAGATTTCACAGGTGCCCCAGTTAGGGGCAGAGGTCATTTTAGCAGTAGTCAGCCCATCAGGCCTTCATATTTAGCACCTCCACCACCTCCTCGAGGTGTTCCAGCGAGGCCTCATTTCAGCGCCATGCCAGAGCATTCCTACCGTCCTCCAGCCATTCATAGTTCACCCAGTGGTTATCCCAGTCATCCGAGATCCTCCAGCCCCTACTTCAGTGCTACACTAGAGGGCTCACATCGCTCTCCGGCCATTTAGGGTTCTTCTTCGGGGCAGCAGGCTATGGTATCTGGAGGTTGTTACGACTGTGGGCAGCCAGGTCATATGAGGAGGCATTGTCCCAGGTTTCGAGGCAAGGCAGTTCAGCAGGGTTATCAACCGATGGGTCCAGCACCAGTAGTCCGGCCACCTAGAGGTGGAGGACAGGTCGGCAGGGGTCGTCCTAGAGGTGGAGGCCAGTCAGGGGGAGTTCAGTCAGATCCTGTTCACTCTGGTGGATCTCAGTCTTCCGGTGCTCCAACTAGATTCTATGCCATTCCGGCCAGATCAGATGCGGTGGCCTCAGACGCCGTGATCACATGTATTATCTAAGTGTGTGTTAGAGAGGCTTCAGTATTATTTGATCCAGGATCCACCTATTCATATGTTTCAACATTATTTGCTCATTTTCTAGATGCTCCTCGTGAGTCCTTGGGTTCTCCTATATATGTGTCACTCCTGTGGGTGATTCTGTGGTGGTAGACCGAATCTATCAGTCTTGTGTGATCACATTCTGTGGATTCGAGATCATAGCAGACCTTTTATTGCTCGACATGGTCGATTTTGAGGTTATTCTAGGCATGTATTGGCTATCTCCTTATCATGCCGTGCTAGATTTCCATGCCAAGACAATTACTTTAGCCATGCCCGAGTCGCCTAAGATGGGGTGGAGAGGTTCCGCAGTTAGTGCAGCCAGTCGGGTTATTTCCCTGAAGGCTCGACATATGGTCGAGAAGGGTTGTCTGTCCTATCTTGCTTATGTGCGGGACACCACCGCCTAGTCAGTTGTTCGAGAGTTTGCTGATGTATTTCCTTCAGACCTTCCGGGCATGCCTCCGGATCGTGATATTGATTTCTGCATTGATGTAGCTCCAGGAACTCAGCCTATTTCCATTCCCCCGTACCGTATAGCTCCGAAGTAGTTGAAGGAGCAGCTTGAGGAGTTGTTGGCTCTTTATCAAACCCAGTGTATCGTCGTGGGGTACTCCAGTCCTATTTGTGCAGAAGAAGGATGGGTCTATCCGGATGTGTATTGATTACCGCCAGTTGAACAAGGTCACCATTAAGAACAAGTATCCTTTATCATGCATCGATGATTTGTTTGACCAGCTGCAGGGTGCTAGGGTGTTTTTTAAGATTTATTTGAGATCGGGATATCATCAGTTGAAGATTCGGGCCTTAGATATTCCGAAGACTGCTTTCCGTACGAGATATGGCCACTATGCATTCCTGGTGATGTCTTTTGGCTTGACTAATGCCCCAGCAGCATTCATGGACTTGATGAATAGGGTGTTCAGGCCGTATATTGATTTCTTTGTCATTGTCTTTATTGATGACATCTTGATTTACTCACGTAGCCTGGGGGAGCACGAGCAGCATTTGAGAGTTGTGCTCCAGACTTTGCGGGAACTGAGTCTATATGCTAAGTTCTCCAAGTGTGAGTTCTGGTTGGATTCCGTAGCATTCATGGGGCATGTGGTATCCGGAGAGGGTATCAAGTTTGATCCTCAGAAGATCGAGGCAGTTCAGAGTTGGCCGCGACATACTTCAGCTACAGAGATCATGAGTTTTTTGGACCTAGCAGGCTATTATCGCCGATTTGTGGAGGGGTTTTCTTCGATTGCAGCTCCATTGACTATATTGACTCAGACGAATGCCCTGTTCTGGTGGGCTAATGAGTGTGAGGCGAGCTTTTAGAAGCTCAAGGCGGCATTGACTTCAGCACCAGTTCTGGTATTGCCTTCCGGTTCTGGGATGCACACAGTATATTGCCACGCTTCACGTGTTGGCTTGGGGTGTGTGTTGATGCAGGAAGGTAGAGTTATTGCTTATGCTTCACACCAGCCGAAGGTTCATGAGAAGAATTACCATGTGCACGATTTGGAGTTGGCGGCGACTTTTCATGCTCTTAAGATTTGGAGGCACTAATTATATGGGGTGTCCTGTGAGGTTTATACAGACCACCGCAGCTTGCAGCACTTGTTCAAGCAGAGAGATCTTAATTTGAGGCAGTACAGATGGCTTGAGTTGTTGAAGGATTATGATATCACCATTCTTTATCATCCGGGCAAGGCAAATGTGGTAGTAGATGCCTTGAGCAGGAAGGCAGAGAGTATGGGTAGTGTGGCTTATATTGCAGCAGAGGAGAGACCTCTATCCTTGGACATTCAGTCCTTGGCTAATCTTCTGTTGAGATTAGACCTTTCAGAGTCTCGTCGAGTTTTAGCACATGTGGTTGCTCAGTCTTCGTTATTGGGGGTGATTAAGGCATGACAGTTCGATGATCTGTGCTTAGCAGAACTTCGGGAGACAGTGGTACATGGTGGTGACAAGGAGGTTACTATTGACCAAGATGGTGTTCTGAGACTTCAGGGCCGTTTATGTGTTCCTAATGTTGATGGCCTGAGGCAGAGGATTCTAGAGGAGGAACACAGTTCTCGGTATTCGGTGCTACAAAGATGTATCGTGATTTGAAGCAGCATTACTGGTGGAGGCGGATGGAGAGGGAAATTGTGGAGTATGTGACTAGGTGTCTTAATTGCCAGTAGGTGAAGTATGAGCACCAGAGGCTAGGAGGCCTACTTCAGCAAATGCCCATTCCTGAGTGGAAGTGGGAGGCATATCACTATGGACTTCGTGGTTGGGTTGCCTCGGACTTTGCGGAAGGTTGACGCGGTTTGGGTCATTGTGGATAGGTTGACCAAATCGGTGCCTTTCATTCCAGTAGCTACTACATATACTTCTGAGAGGCTAGCCCAGATCTACATTCGGGAGATAGTCTGGTTGCATGGCGTGCCAGTGTCCATTATATCAGATCGAGGTCCTTAGTTCACCTCACACTTCTAGAGAGCATTGCACGTGGGTTAGGCACCCAGATACACCTCAACACAGCATTTCACCCTCAGACTGATGGCCAGTCGGAGCGTACAGTTAAGATATTGGAGGACATGCTCAGAGCATGTGTGATTGACTTCAGAGGTCAGTGGGACCAGTTCTTGCCTTTGACCGAGTTTTCTTACAATAATATTTATCAGTCCAGCATCGAGATGGCTCCATTTGAGGCTTTGTATGGTCGGTGATGTCGTTCTCCTATCAGGTGGTTTGATCCTGGCGAGGCTAAGTTATATGGCACCGACCTGGTGAGGGATGCTTTGGAGAGGGTGAAGTTGATTCAGGAGAGGCTCCACACAGCACAGTCCAGAAAGAAGAGTTACGCAGATCAGAGGGAGCTTGATGTATCTTTATGGAGGGAGACAAGGTTCTGTTGAAGGTCTCGCCGATGAAGGGTATTATGAGGTTCGGGAAGAAGGGCAAGATGAGCCCGAGGTTTGTAGTTCCCTTCGAGGTGTTGAGGCGTGTTGGGGAGGTTGCTTATGAGCTAGCTTTACCTCCCAGTTTATCATATTTTCATCCGGTCTTTCATGTATCCATGCTCCGGCGGTACCACACCGACTTCTCTCACGTGGTTGATTTTATCACTATTCAGTTGGACGAGAGGTTGGGCTACGAGGAGGAGCCAGTTGCTATTATTGATAGACAGGATCTCCAGTTGAGGTCCAAGAGAGTTTCTGCGGTGAAGGTCCAGTGGAGGGGTCAACCAGTCAAGGAAGCGACCTGGGAGTCCGAGGAGGACATGCAGAGCAGATATTCGCACTTATTCAGCACTTCAGGTATGATCCTAGACTCGTTCGAGGACGAACGTTTGTTTAAGAGGTGGAGAATGTAACGACCCAACCGGTCGTTTTGCGTTATCGGACCCCGTTCCCCTACATGAAACTTCCCATAACGGCTTATTGTGATTTATGACTTGTAGGGGCGGGTGGTCCGGGATTCGGAAGTGTTTAGAGCAGTAAAGGAACACTTAGTTCCTTAAGGTTGGCCTTTTTGGCCAAGTTTGACTTTGGTCAACATTTTGAGTAAACGACCTCAGAATTGAGTTTCGATGGTTCCGGTAGCTTCGTATGATGATTTCAGACTTGGGCGTATGTTCGTAATGGGTTTTTGATGACTCGGGAGCATTTCGACGCGCAATATCGAAATAAGAGTTTCCTTAAGTTCATATTGTGGTTTGGGACGTGTTTTTGTGTTATCGAGGTCCGAACGGAATTCCGAGATTGGGAATAGTTCCGTTATGTCATTTATGGCTTGCCTGTAAGATTTGGTGTCATTCCGAGTAGTATAGGTCGGTTCGGCGCATAATTCAAGAACCTGAAGTTCTTAAGTTTTGATTCTAGGGGGTTTTGATTTGTGATTTTGAGTTTTTGCATTGTTTTTAGTGTTCCAAAGGCTCGAGCGAGTCCGTATTATGATTTAGGACTTGTTGGTATATTTGGACGGGGGCTCGGGTGGGCCCAAGTGCCTCTTGGGCACCAAAATAAGGCCAAAAACCAGCTCAAACAGTTGCCGGTGCACCTGATCTGGTGTGATCGCAGGTGCGGTTGCCCAGTCGTAGGTGCGGGACCGCTCCTGCGGTCCCAGCCTCGCAGGTGAAACCCCTAGGTGGTCTGTCCAGTTCTCGCAGGTGCGGGCCCTTTCCCGCAGGTGCGGACTCCTGCCCGCAGGTGCGAGCCCATGCCCTTGTCCCATTTTCCGCAGGTGCGAGCTATTGCTCGCAGGTGCGAGTTCGCAGGTGCAGAACCACTGTAGGCAGTGTGTTGGCAGTGTGTTCTTTTAAAACACGAGAAATGTTCATTTTCTCCATTTTTCTTCCACCATTGTCGACCTAGAGATCTTGAGAAAGAGCCAATCCACCTAGCTACTGATAAGGTAAGTAAATTCTACCCTAGTATTAGTTTAATACATGAATTACTAGTTAAATTAACTACTTAATTAGTGAAAATCAAGGAATTGGATAGTAACCTAGGGCTTTCGAGAATTTAGAGAATTACCCATGAATTGGCTATAAAATCATACAAAAATCGTATATTAATGATCTTTAGGTTATGGGCGAGTGTTTCCATCGAGAATTTTCGGAATCCGAGCGTGCGAGCCCGGGGGTGGATTTTGGGATTTCTTCAAGAATGATGAATTGACTAAACAAGTAGGAGAAGTCCATGCTTTGAGTATAATTTGATATATTTACGTAACGTTTGATTAGTTTCGAGTCCTTGGGAGACGCGTTTGGAGTTTCGGGCACGTTCTTGGTCCGGGAAGTAGATTCTACACGAGGTGAGTCTCCTTTCTATCCTCGTAAGAGGGAATTGCCACCATAGGTAATTTAAATGCTATGTGTGATGTTTGTGGGGGCTACATACGTACAAAGTGACGAGAGTCCATACGTAGCAGCTATTATTATTACGCCCGGGTAGTTAGGCCCACATCATGTCTTGTGTTCTTCCTCGTAATGAATTATATGTATGAACTCATGTGATATGTAGCATTGGTTCCCTGAGATTTATGGAATTTGATCATTTGAAGGAGTTGATTATGGAAAGTAATTTTAAAAGAATATTGTGTGCGCATGTGACTGTTTCGCAATTTACATTCCGCGAGCGGAGTGTGATTTCCCCCACTCTCATGGGAGTGGGCCGTACGCCACAACAGATTCAAGATGCACTTATGGTTCAGGCCGTTTGACCCTCGCCAGTGCATAGATATTATTATTTTATGGCATAGGTGCACTTATGGTTCGGGCCGTTCGACCCTCGGTAGTGACAGACATGATTATTTTTATGGCTCAGGCCGGTTGTCCTTATCCCGTATGCGCATGATAAATTGTTACTGAATTCATGGATATTGATTTGACAGATATTTGTGGGAAGATGAAGTAGTAATTGTTTATTTTCTTCCAGTATTTACTTGGATTTCAGTGCCTTATATATTTGCTGCTTTACTACCTTTACATGCCTACCGTTTTCATCATATTCTGTTAAATTATATTGTTGGACCTTAGTGAGTGTCAAGTCGACCTCTCGTCACTACTTCTTTGAGATTAGACGGGATACTCACTGGGTACATATTTATGTACTCATGCTACGCTTCTGTACTTAATTGTACAGGTCTGAGGCTGGTGTGTCTGGTTACTAGACCGGAGCTCGATTATGATTATAGTTGGACCTGACTTCACAGTGAGCTGCTTCTCCTGACGATCCCCGACAGCACCATGGAGTTTCTTTTTCTTATTTCCCGTCTATTTCTTTCAGACAGTGAGACTGTATATTATATCTTTTGTATATTCTATCAGTATGCCCGTAGGACTTGTGACACTAGTTCCTGGCACACACATGGTAGTTATTATGGATTACGGGTCTGTATATATATTGGCTCACGCCTCCTTATGATCTCTTTTGATTAAAACCGGCTAATTATCCTTTTCGATTTATGTTTTAAACTTTAAAACTTGGTATATGTTGAAATGTTTAATCAAATAAGAAAGAACCCTTAGTGAATTTAGTGTTGGCTTGCCCGACCCCGCTGTTGGGCACCATCACGACCTGAGTTAGGATTTTGGGTCGTGACACCAAGATTGTGGATTATTTCCTCCCAGGATAGAATGAATTACACACTGGTGTAGCGGTACTTCAAACCCTAGTGTTTCAGCGAACACAAAGATCAATAGCAAATCACACTTACTGTTGCTTTCTTAGTAGTTAAAACAATGCAGAAGAAAGAAGGAGAGTCAGAAATTCGTATGGAAAATATGAGAGAATGGACAACTTATTTATAGCCCCAACCTGTTGATTTCAAACGAAGAGAGGTCAGTTACGTAAAATGGCTATAATGTAAATGGCCATTTACGCAAATTAAAACGGGTAGAGGAAAAGTTTTCTGTTACAAAAACGGACGGGCAGAGTCAATGAAACGGATAATTTGGATTATTAATTTTCCGTTACAAACACGGATATTTAATAATATTACGTTAATATTTACTTTTAACAAATAAATTTGGTCCAAAAACCTAATCAATCAATCAATTGATCATTTGACCAAATCCGAAGCCGAGCCTAGCGAGCGACGACGACGGTGAGAGGCTTGCCTTCTTTTTAACTCTTTAAGAACAAAAAGAAGAGAAATTATATATACCCATCAAAAACCTTTTTCTCTTCCAATATGGGACAATGCCCCTTTGTCAAGGAGGGAAATTTAAAAAAAAAAATTCCCTCCATATCCCATTCACCATCTTTTAAGCTTATTTTAGCTTTTAAAAAAACTCAACAATATCTTAGTTTCTTTCAGATCTAAGAAAAACAACACAAAACCTTGTCTTTTCTTGCGTGCATAGTTGAACATGGTAGGTAATGGAGAGGAAAGAATTAAGGCAATAGACAGTCTTACTAACAACCTCCTAAACACAATCAACGAAGTCACTGAAACAGATGCTGAGGACGTGACACCAAATGCCTCCCCTAGGCGGAGTGGTTCGCCTCCCCCTCACGGCATCATCATGACCTCACATGGTAAAGGGGCCTCTACATCCACAATGGAAGAGGCACCACCGGAAGTGAAAATGCTGATTGAGGCATGGTTGACAAACACGCTGACCATCATTCTTGACAAGCCCGCTCAAAGAACGACTAGAGAAGATGCGAGAGTTTGTGTTGTACCAGCGACAGACGAGCAACAAGCCCCCTCATAACAGGTATTACTCACAACGTTAGTGATGCATGTAATGACACCCTCACAGCCATTCTGAGGAAGATGGAGGAGATGGAGAACGAGAACAAAATGCTCTGCGACCAAATGAAAGAGCATCAAGAAAGAGTAGACAAAATACCCAGCGCCCCAAAACTCTTACCGAAAAGGGACACCGGCCGGTTTGTTGAGCAACCATACAGTGACGAAGCTGCACCGCACTCTATACCTAAAACCTTCAAAATGCCGCTATACTTGAAAATATACGATGGAATGATGGACCCTGAGGATCATGTGACCCACTATGTCACCGCAGTAAAAGGCAACGACCTTGCCAAAGAACAAGTGTCATCCATACTACTGAAGAAGTTTGGTGAAACCCTCACCCTCATCGGGGGAGCATTAACTTGGTACTCAGAGCTACCTGCACGTCCCATAGAGACGTTCGAGGAAATGGCCGACAAGTTTGTAACTGCCCATGCTGGGGTTAAGAAAGTAGAAGCGAGGGTGAATGACATATTTGCCATTAAACAGTCATCCGAAGAAGGACTAAGAGATTTCCTCGCCTGACTCAACCACGTTAGGATGACCTTACCAAATGTATTAGAGGGAATGGCAGTAGCATCTTTCTAGAATGGGTTAAACAGGAGCGGTTCGAGGGCGACCAAAAAATTGCTAAGCCGACTCATGAAATATCCCCCAACCACTTGGGACGAGATACACAACGCCTACTACATCGAAGTGCGAGCTGACGAGGACAACCTCAACGGGCCAACTCAACGGCTAACCTCGATCCAAATGGAATCCAGGAAAGACCAGGAAATAACAACAGAAGGGACCATTCAGTCCTGCGAGCCAACCGTAAAAGGCATCAACCATATGTCATAGTTGTCGTCATACCGCCTCCCCGTCATGGCGACGACCCATCCAGGCCGCCAATAGGGACTCACCGAAGCGAAAGAGGTTTGCCTTGATAACTAGGGATTTTAACCTACTATTTACTCTCTTTTGCTTAGGTTTTGGGGCAAAAATGCGTTAACGTATTCCCAAAAACTAACTCAAGGTGCTTACTTGCAGGTTTTAGTCAAAATGAGACAAAGAGGCCAAAACGAACTTAAAAAGGAGCCAATATTGAAAAAAGCCCTGAACTCAACTGGAGCGCTGACAACGTTAATTTTACGCTGCAGCGTAAGCTTGTCCTCTGAGGCAGATTACTGAGGGCGGCCGTGGATTTGAGGTTCATAGAGATGAATTTGGGCTCAGCTGGGACCGCTGACAGCGTCACACAAGCATGACAACGAAGCCATTGGCGCGTACGCATTTGAAATTCCGCTGTCAACGACCACTGTTACGCGGCCACGAACCTTTTTCCGCTCCCAGTAATGACTTCAGTGATCCAGCTCTTCCATAAAGTGAAAAGTGCGGACCGCGGTGAAATTCCGCGGCCAGGCCAGGTGAGTCGGTGTGGGCCTAGGGTTTTAGTATAAATGGGGTGCCCTCCTCCTTTTACACTTTTCACACTCTAGCATTTCACAACACCCCTTTTCACTGTTCATCATCACTCTTGTGCATTTAAACTTCATCCCATTTAACAAGTTTAACTCCTACATCAAATATAACTCCTGATATTTTCAATCTCTTAGTTTTTTCTTTCTAGTTTTTCTTTCTAATTAGAGTTACTATAGATCTAGAATCATAAGCATGCTAATCTAGTGGTAAAAATGAATGGGTTATTGTTTTTTTTATGCCTAATGGGGGTTGGGGTGTTTAACTTTGCTTGTTAATTTTCAAAAACTTTGCGAAATATGAACCCTATTTCCTTAGTGCCCGTGTTATTTGAATTCCGCGGCCGAAACCTAAATCCACGGTCAGCGGTGATGTGATTTTGTTAAGTTTGACTTGGCCTGTTTAACGCGGTCGGGGTGGAATTTACGCTGTCAGCGACATACTTTACGCGGCCGCAGTTCATTTTTTCGTGGACAGCGGAACAAAATTTAGAGAAGTGTCATAATGATTTTGCGGTTGCATTCGTTTTTCTGCTCTCAGCGGTGGAGCTTATGCGGCCGCGCCCAATTTTACACGGTCAGCGGTGCATGCTGTTCAGAGACTGGGTAGTCTGATTCCCAGCCTCTCACGACCGCGCCCCATTTTTTGCTGTCAGCGGTGGCCTGTCCGCTGCAGTGCTTCTTTTTTCGCTGATAGTGGTCTAGTCTGTTTTACCTTCTGCAACCTATTTCTTCTTTCATCTAATGATTCATTGATTACCTGTTACGACCCGGCTGGTCGTTCCGTGAGATTTACCCCGTTTTCCCCATTTCTGCATTTTTCGTATATTGCTAGCCTGTTTTTCTTCTGTTGGGTCAGTTGGTTTGGGTACGGAGTGGTCAGGGTGAGAATTGAGGCATTTAGTCTCTTAAAGTAGCCTAATAGTTGAAAAAGTAAAAAACTGAGAGTTGACTTATTGGTGAAAGACCTCAGAATGCGGATTTTATGGCTCGGATAGCTTCGTTAGGTGATTTGGGGCTTGTGAGTGTGTTTGGAATGAAGTTGTGATGTCCGGTGTAGAATTAGGCTTGAATTGGCGAAAGTTAGTTTTTGGCGATTTTTGGTCAGCAGTGGAAAATAGGCTATCGGTGTCGGAATGGGATTCCGGAAGTTGGAACAGGTCCGTAATGTCATTTTGGGTATGTGTGCAAAATTTCAGGTCAATCGGAGGTGGTTTGGTTGATTTCGGCGTAGTTGACGAAATTTGGAAGTTTCAAAGTTCATAGGCTTGAATTTGATGTAATTTTGGTGTTTTGAAGGCTCGACTAAGTTGGAATAACGCTATGGGGTGTGTTGGTATGTTTTGTTGGGGCCCCGAGGGGCTCGAGATTGATTTCGGATGGTTGGCGGGATTTTTGGTGTAAGTTTGCAGCAAATAGCTGCTGGTGTAAGTTTCTAGTGTTGGCTGCACCTGCGGATGGGTAGCCGCAGGTGCGAAAGGCCATGCGCAGGTGCGAAAGGAGGCTAGGCAGGGGAAATCCGCAGGTGCGAAGAGATGGCCGCACCTGCGAAGCTGCAGGTGTGGAGAAGTGGCCGCAGTTGCGAGTATTGGTCCGTTAGTGGGATTTCGCAGGTGCGGGTCCGCAGGTGTGACTAAGTGTTCGCAGGTGCGGAAATGCTGGGCAGAACAGTATAAAAGAGGCCTCCGTGAAATTTATTTCATTCCACCATTGTTGCATGCGGTTGGAGCCTTTTTGAAGGCAAATTGAAGAGGAAATTCGTGATTCTTCAGTGAAGGTAAGTTCTCGGGTTATTAAAATCGTTCCTATGCTATTCTGTTCGGATTAGGCTTGTAAATTGGATGATTAAAGTAGGAAAAGGTTGGGAAGAATGGGGGGAGGATTGGAAAGTTCTTTTGGCAATTTGGGTAGGCAATTGTGGTCTGATTGTGGAATTTTTGGTATGAGTAGAATCGTGGGTGGACGAGGTTTCTAGTGATGTGAAATTTATCGAATTTCAAGACGTGGGCCCGGAGCTCGGGGCTCGGGTTTGGCCAAATTTCGAGATTCTTGTATAATTTGATTGTTTTCGATTGGGTTGTGTTCCTTTAGTATATATTGATGATATTAAACTAGTTTTGGCTAGATTCGGAGCAATCGGGAGCCAATGTGCGGGGCAAGAGCATAGCGGACTAGTGTTGTGGCCCGGTAGAGGTAAGTAACGATTATAAATCTTGTCCTGAGGGTATGAAACCCCGGACTACGTATTTCTCACTGATTTTAAAATGGTGCACATGTCGGACGACGAGTATGTGGCGCGCACTGATTTTTGGATTTGGACTAGGTCCACTCCGCGGCAACCAACGAGTTGCATATTTTACTCAAAACCTTATGTTAAATTATGTTCTAAAGATTGTTGAAATATTTTGGCTATAAGCCGTGTATAGGGCCTCGTGCCGATATGTTTAGACCCCTTGGGGGATATTTTTTACTGCTGTTTTCCTCACTATTTATTGATGATTTCACCCAGCCACATTGTGCTTACTGTTTTCGAAACTCAGCCTGATTTACACTACTTTGAGATTAAAAAAATGATATTTTGGGTCGAGTACCCTGTTTTACTGATTCGCCCGAGGGGCTTTTTGAGAGGTTCTGCTGAGTGAGGTCAAGGGCCTGATTGTGAGGATATGATACGCCACGAGGTGGCTTGATATTAGAGCTTGGGCTGAAGGAGCCTCTCCGGAGTCTGCACACACCCCCAGTGATCGCACGGAGTGCCGAGTGCCGAGTGACGAGTGATTGGGAGGCATGAGTGACTGTGAGGTGCTGAGTGACTGATTACGAGTGATGATGAGGTATGCCCGAGGGGATGATTATGAGTGACTGTGAGGCATGTCCGAGGGGCTGATTATGATACATGTTTTTGCCCGAGGGGCTACTTATGATTTTACTACTTTCACTCTGAATTTATGAAATATGTTTTGCCCGAGGGGCCTCTATATGATTCATTTCATTTTCATACTAAATCTTTCGGTTTGAAGTTGTTAAAAATATGCATTCTTCAAAGGACTTTTCTGAAGTTGGTTTTAAGGCATGATGACTTCATATATCTATGTTTATACTGCTGGAAAGAAAGGTTGTGCATATTGTGAATTGATGACATTGATTTCTATGTGATTTCTTGCCACTTAGACTTGATTTATTTTCATTACTACTGAGTTGGTGTACTTACATTACTCCCTGCACCCCTATGTGCAGATTCAGGTGCAGATACCAAGCTTTAGCTATCTTTTCCGTGCGGAGCAGAGTGCGGGATATAGAGGTAGTTGTTCAACGCCCGCATCAATCTCCATTTTCCCTTCTTGTTGTATCTAGCTATTTATTCGGAGGTTTTGTATTATAATGGTATACCTTTGGCTTATTTTCCTTAGATGCTCATGACATGTTGGCTCCGGGTTTTGGGATTGGTGGCACTGTTTATTGGCCTAATGTATTTATTAGACTCTGTATATTTTATGAAATGCTTGAAATTTGATTGGGATTTTGGAAGAAATTGTGAACATGTGGTTATTGGCTAGCCTAGTTCCACGATAGGTTCCATTACGACCGGTTTAGGTTATGGGGTCGTGACATTACCAAATACTAATGAACTTTCATTGACTATGTTTGCAGAGAATGGTTCGATCTAGAGGTGGCTAAGATAAACAACCCGGAAAGGGTAAATCATCATGGGGTGGGGGACGAGGAAAACAACTAGCTACACCACTAGCCTTTAGAAGGATAATTGGCAACAAGCAGACTCTCCGGAGGCCCACTCTAGACACCTCGCAATCTAGCGAGTATGTCCCCTCTCAGGAAATTTTGGAGGGGGAAATTGGCCAAGCTCAAGAGGAGGCACAGTCTCAACCCCGACGCCTCATAAATGAATCAAATTTTGTGTCCGGCTCTTCAGATAGCTTGGGATTTATTATCTCTCCTCCACCCCCGGACCCTAGTGCAGCAGCTCCAGCCTGCACACCTGCCCCAGTACAGATTGATAGTGATGATGATGTCCCGGACGACGGGAGGGGTGGTGACACACAGACAGGGGGATTGGGAGATCAAGGAACCCGGTGGTATGGAAAGACCGGTTCGTGAGTGAGAAAGCTTATCACAAATTCAGGGAGTGGTAGCCTATGAGGTCACTTACATTGGAAAGGGTTTTCATTAAGCGGGACCTTCTACCCCACAATCCAAATGTAAAAAGGCACTTCAACGAGAGAACGAGAGAGTGGGGTGGACGTTCTTCACTAGAAACCTGCCAGAGTCCAATGAGTTTGTGGTCAAGGAGTTCTAGGCTAATGTCGGCCACATCAAACAGGGCACCTACCTGACCAAAGTCTGCAACAAGAAGATTATATTCAATGGCACAACTCTCAATGACTATGCTGGGTTCCCGGGAGTTGGATGAGTTAGGTCACCCTTGGCTAGCCTCAGTGATTGCTATTCCTAGGACTACTCCAGTGTGGCTGACAGCTAGGGTTCCTATCTACAGGAACAGTTTGAGTTTCGAGGCAAAGGGATGGGCCACATTTGTAGGCAGCAGGAACGACCCCACTACTCATGACAGTGATATGCTGGTTTCCCGAGCTATTATTGTGGGGCCTATTATGGCAGGGTTCTCGATCAATGTCGGGAATATTATGGATAAGGTGATTAATAAGTCGGTCAAAAAGGGTGAGCACTCATATCCCTTCCCAAACTTCCTTACTATGTACTTTCAGGACCAGGGGGTAGAGGGAAGGGACTATGACACCATGGTGAAGCCAAAGATGCCTTTTTCCTGGTACATCCTGCAGGGTCCGGACAACCCCAAGTCCAAGAGCATAGCCACCACTTCCACTGGCCAGTCTGAAGAGCCTGGAGTGGTGGCCACAGGTTTAGAGCCATTTACTGCTAAGGGGTCTTCTGCTACTACGCCACATCCTCCCTCCGGACCATCTGCCTCCATTCCTACCTCAGTTCCTTCTTCTTCAGCTTACCCTCAGACTACTCTGATGGTAAACGAGACATTGGGCGGTATCAGCAATTGACTGCAGGTAGCTTCATCAAATCTACCTGCTCTATCCAGTGCCGTAGTAGCCCAGGCAGCCCCAGCCCAAATCCAGTTGCCTCCATCATTGGAGGAGACTTTGAAGAGTTTAGTTGAAAACCATAAGAAGATTCTGGAGTCCATGGGAACACATGATAAGGAAATCAGTCCCTGAGAAAACAGGTAAAGAAGATGCGAAAGAGCCAGGATGACCTGAAGAAGGAGGTGACCAAGCTCACTACAGCGGGTGATATCCTCCTTGATATACTCATAGGAGATCCTGACCCTACAGCTCAGACTGAGGCCACCAGTGAGCTTGTGAGTAGGGTGGTGACCCCCCAGACTGAGGATTTGGAGATCCAGCTGGAGGACCCGGAGGGAGATGCATCACCCCGGCCACAGGACCCAGCCATTGACCCATCCAATGACCCAGATCCTATGCAGACAGAGGCATCTTAGGGAGTTTTATTTTACTCTCTACCCTTCCCCTATTCTATTTTTTCATTTAGCATTGAGGGCAATGCTAATTCTTATTTGGGGGGGTGGCCCAATTTGGTGATTTTGATGATGATTTGGTCTGTAATAACTCTTGATACTATTTTCCTTTCTTTATTTTCTATTTCCCATACTTTACTTCCGTACTTTTTATCTTTGGTATGTATATAAAGTACTTTTCCATGTATATATTCATTCCCTTCTTATGTATATTCGTCTTAATCCCTTATTGTACATATTCATTTTACTTTCCGTAATTCTACTTTATAACTTCTTTTATAATTTTCCTTAATAGTTTAGCTTCTTATTTCCTTTAGTAGCTTCTTTTTGAACTTATAGCTTCTTTTTACTTTTATATGATCAATAATCCTTTGGTTTTCTTAATTCCATGGTTCTTTCCAATGGTGGAATCTATGTGAACCGGGTGGCTCTTCCCTATGATGGATGGCGTGACAACCTTCTTAAGGGAGTAAGTCTGTTTTTCTTTTTGTTTTTCTTTTTCTTTTATATGATAGTAATGAATAAATGTGAATCAAGTAATATTCAATTGGCACCAACATATTTACCTTTGACCTCATGGTTAGAGATAAGTTATAGACGAGACTAGCTCTAGTTGTGACCCGTAGAGTCTTGAGTTGTCTAAAACTGTCATCTAGTGGTGTTTGTATCCATATGTGAGTTTTCAATCAAAGCTAAGGTTGTTTTGGGCCCTCGACTCTATTCTCTTTAACAATCCTATGGCTTGAGAGATGAGGTTTTGAATTGCAATCCCAAGTGTCGTGCCAACAAGTGCATAACTTGCCCCGAATGTTTTTCTAGGCGAAATCCTAAGTGTAGCTCGACTTGAGAAGTGATTATAGGCTCTCCTTGGTCCCATATGAATTTGAAGAATTCCACAGCCTACCATTATAATATCCTTAGTCAACCCCTTTGAGCCTAAGCCTTTTCGTTCAATAACCGCATTACAAGCCTTCATCCGTTCTATATTGACCCTCTCTTGGCACCAAATCTTTCCTGAGCATTCATGATGAACAGTAGTTAAAAACATAAGTTTTGGGGAGAGACGAGGAAATTCAAAGTGATGAAAAGTTCAAAGAACAAAAGGAATTGATGACAAGGAAAGGCAAAGAAAAGGATGAAAAGCCAAAAAGAAACATGTCAAAAAGAAAAGTAAGGGTTGAAAGGATTCAATGAAACAATGTTGAAAGGCTTGGAATGATGAGAAAAGGAGAAAAATGAACGTCAAATAGAAGAAAGAGCGACAATGTGTCTTTCTAGTTCCCTGAAGGAAGAAGAAAATGACTCAAAGAGTCAAGAAAAACATGCGCTGAATTTTGAAAATGGAGTGCTTAGAAATATCATACAATCATAGTTCATTATGTCCAAATTTGATCCAAAAATCCTTCATTACATCCCATTAAATCCCTATAGGATTTAAAGTTGAGTGATCTTACATTAGTGGTGACGTACATGAGGGGCAAGCCTATGGTACTTAGAGCCAGACTTGTAGAATTCTTTTGAGAGTGATGAGCGCACTTCTTGACAATCCCGGTTTTGAGCGTACATTCTTTAAGGTGAGATGATCTCATGGAGAGTAGAGTAAAAAGAGTCTGGGATCCACAGTGACCTACGTGAGAGAGCGAATCTCTTTGATGAATTGAGTCAACTCTTGAAGCTTTTGTGTCACATTAGATCTATAGAACTCAGAAAGTCATTGCATAATGTTGTCAATAATGCATTTGTGTTGAGGGTAATTGTTAGACCCAATTGAAGCTTGATGAAGTTACTTTAGGATAGTTGAAATTCTACTTTCTTTCTCTTGTGGAAGTGGAATTACCTTGTTTGCTTGCGGACAAGTAAAAGCTTAAGTTTGGGGGAGTTGATAACTAGGTATTTTAACCTACTATTTACTCTCTTGTGCTTAAGTTTTGGGGCAAAAATCCGTTAAGGTATTCCCCAAAACTAACTCAAGGTGCTTACTTGCGGGTTTTGGTCAAAATGATACAAAGAGGCCAAAACGAAATTAAAAAGGAACCAATCTTGCAAAAAGCCCTAAACTCATCTGGAGTGCTGACAGCGCTAAATTTACGCTGCAGCGTAAGCTTGTCCGCTGAGGCAGATTACTGAGGGCGGCTGCGGATTTGAGGTTCAGAGAGATGAATTTGGGCTCAGCTGAGACCGCTGAAAGCGTCACACAAGCGCGGCCGCGAAGCCATTGGCGCGGTCTTGGCGGAAATTCCGCTGAGAGCGGAAATGGAGGATCATAGAGTTAGCAATCTTGGGCAAACCATGAAACACGGCCAGCGCTTATTTTACATGGCTGCACTATTTCCTTTTGCTGAGGCGGTTAGAATTCTTCTAGGAGCAAAATCAAGGGTCAGAGAGCTTTTATCAAGTCCAATTTTGAAGAAGCATGGTCTGCGCTCGTTATTGCGCGGCCGCGAATGTCAATCCGCTGAGGTGCCTATTTTTCCACTGACAGCAGAACCTCCGCAGGGGAATTTTTGTCTAGTAATTTTAGTTGTGTATAAATAGTTCTTTTTCACATTTTTAGGTTATCTTTTTTATAGAATTGAGCTCGTGAACAACAACCTTTTTCCCTTTTGAGTAATTTTAGAGTAACTTTATCTTATAATCTTAGATTTGATCTTTGTATTTAACATTGATGGCTATTATTTCATATACATCTTTGATTTCTACCTTGATTATGAGTAGTTAGACCCATTAGATAGGGTTTTGACCCAAACCTAGTGTGGGTATCTTATGAGTCTTTAATTTTGGGGTTTATTTGTTTTTGGTTAGTGATATTTAGCTTGTTTCATGCTTTATCTGTTGAATTGGTGGTTGCAAACACTGATTCATGCCTTTTTGACTAGGGTTCTTTTTGAGAAAGAGGACCCAAGTCTAGGTAAAATAGCCTAACAAGGAATTGGGGTGAATTCAAGAGATTGATAGCCCCAATTAAAGGGTTAAACCTAGAGATAGTAATACCCGACTTGAGCCAATTTCACTTGCATTGTTTGAACACCCAATTAGGATTGAGAAAGCTAATTCGGGCAAGGTCTCCCAAACTACCGAGAGGTATAGGGTGAGTAGTTGAGTGTGAGGTTATATCACGATCCCATATACAAACAAGTTTGTCCTAAACTTTAGATTCCATTAGATGCTCGCTTAGGTGTAAGTCGCTTCCCTAGTGCCCTTTATAAACTGAGAAAACCCTTACCAAAAACATTATACTTAGCTTCTTTTTAGCAATCAATAGCTTTAAACTAGAATAGCATCAAACCAACTTATGACTAGAAGTGTAATTTAAGGCAAGATACATAACTAGGTCGGATAGGAACCCAATTCTCATATTATAACTCCCCGTGGATATCGATCCCGACCCCTCGGGTAAAAGCTACACCGACCCCTCCTCGCCATTCTATAGTGGTGCAGGGTTGGAGCTGATCATGCCTCCACTACTATCTGCTCATAATTTCTGTGTTTCTCCCTTAGAAATAATCTACACCCTGGAGAAGCTCGGTCCAAAAGTGAAGTGGCCGCAGAAGATGAGGTCCGACCCAAACACAAGAAAGTTAAACACCCTCTGCAAATTCCATCAGGAACGGGGCCACAAAACCGAGGACTGCATCGCTCTAAGGCAAGAGGTCGTGAACATGCTTCACCAAGAACATCTAAAAGAACTTTTGAGCGATCGAGGAAGGGCAAAATTTTCTCGAGGACGCGAACATCATCAAGGGCCACCAAAACCGCCCTCCCCAACTCGAACCATCCAAATGATCATCGGAGGAGGCGACGACGCGTCAATAAATAGCTTAAAATTCACGACTACCCACAAGCTGAAACGGTCAATCATTCATGAACAGTATGACAAACTCGAAGAGAGTATCATCTTCGATAAGTCGGATACCCACAACTTGGTCTTTCCTCATTAGCGCTCTTGTTATTACTTTACACATCTTAGATACTAACGTAAAACATATTATGGTCGATGATGGGAGTGGCGCATGCATTGTCCACCCTCGAGTTCTCGCACAAATGAAGCTCGAGGATAGGATAGTGCCACCCTGCATCACACTGACGGGTTTTAACAATGCAGTTGAACGAACATATGGAGAAATCACGCTACCCATCCTGGCCAGCGGCGTCACTTTGGAGACCACGTTCCACGTCATGGACCAGGACACAACGTACAGCGGCATCATATTTCGGCCCTAGATACACGCCGTGAAAGCTGTCCTCTCCAGCTTATATAGAGTCATCAAATTTCCCACCCCTTGAGGGATTTCAGCATCCGAGGAGAGCGACACACTGCCCGAGAATGCTATAGCATCGCCCAAGACTACACACACTCAACAATTGAAAGGACAGGCCGAGGTCATATTGCAATTAACGGAGTTGGGTGATGACGAAGGGAAAGACGCTATCAAGGACCCTGAAATTGTAGAGGCCACAGGGTCAATCGTAGAGGATCTCGACCCCGTACAACTCGACAAAGACGACCACAGCGAAAAAGCCTACATCGGCCACCAACTTCAAGAACCAGGTAAATTCCATAAGTTTTTAGCTAACAACGCGGACTTGTTTTTCTTTTCCATGCAGATATGTCGGGCATCCCGAAAGAAATAGCGACACACAAGTTGAACGTCGACCCATTTTCCCCCCAGTGTGGCAAGTTAGGCAGAAATTCAACTCCGCAATAAATGACGCGGTCCCCGAAGAGGTTTTAGAAACTGCTGGAAAACGGCTCTATCAGAGAATCGAAGTACCCCCAATGGGTTGCCAATGTGGTCATGGTGAAAAAGAATAATGGGATATGGCGTATGTGCGTAGACTTCACAGATCTAAACAAAGCCTATCCGAAAGACTCATTCCCACTACCACATATTGACCAGCTCATTGACGCAATGACCGGGCATGAGCTATTAAGCTTCTTAGATGCTTACTCGGGATATAACCAGATTCTCATGGAGCAGAAAGACGAAGAAAAGACCACTTTCATCACTCACTAGGGGAGGTACTACTACAGAGTGATGCCTTTCAGACTGAAAAATGCGGGGGCGATGTATCAGAGGTTGGTGAAAAAAATGTTCAAAGACCAGCTCGAAAAAACCATGGAAGTCTACATCGATGACATGTTGGTCAAGTCAAAAAGGAAAGAGGATCACATCGACCACTTGAAAGAGGCATTCGACATACTCAGATGATACAGTACGAAATTGAACGCCGAAAAGTGCGCCTTCCGTGTAACCTCGGGAAAGTTCCTCGGCTTCTTGGTATCACAATGCGGCATCGAGTTCAACCCCGACCAAATCAAAGCTATAGAAGGAATACAAGAGAACCTAACCAGTAAGAAACACGTATAGAAGCTGACCGGCCGCATAGCTGCCCTGTCGAGGTTCATCTCGCTCTCCTCCGGACAGCTGCCATAAATTTTTCGGCGTGCTCAAGAAAGACAATTGACTCCAATGGAACTCCGATTGTGTCGAAGCCTTGAAAGAACTAAAGGCGTACCTATCATCACCCCCATTGCTCGCTAAGGCGGAACACGGGTAACGTCTCCTCATTTACCTAGTCATGTCTGATGTGGCCGTAAGTGCGGTCGTGGTCCGAGAAAACAAAGGTACGCAATCCCCATTTATTATATTATCAAAACTTTAGTTGACGCCGAAACAAGGTACCCACACCTCGAGAAGTTAGCCCTGGGTTTGGTCGTAGCTTCATGAAAGCTTAGACCCTATTTCCAGTGTCACCCCATCTCGGTGGTCACGAAATTTCCCCTAAGGAGTATTCTGCACAAACCTGAGCTGTCGGGCAGGTTGGCCAAATGGGCCATAGAATTGAGCGAGCATGATATAATCTATCAACCGCGAACGGTGATAAAGTTGCAAGTGCTCGCCGACTTCAGCACAAAAAGAATGCATGAAGTCGAGAAGGAAGTCGCCCGTACTTCCTCCAGAATACATGACCTATGTGTTTTGTATACCGATGGCACCTCTAACGCATCGGGATCGTGACTGGGATTCTTGCTCGAAGTCCCACCAGGCGAAATGATTCGCCAGTCTATAAGATGCCCAGATATGACTAACAACGAGGCCGAGTACGAGGCCGTGATTGCAGGGCTAAAGTTAGCACTCAAGTACAGAGCAAAGTGAGCCGACCTATGGTGCGACTCTCAGCTCGTCGTCAATCAAGTCACAGGGACTTTCCAAATCAAGGAACAAAGACTGCAAAAATACCAGGCCGAGATTTGCAAGTTGTTACTTGAGTACGAGAAATACCAGCTCGACCAAATCCCTCGAGCACAGAATATCGACGTAGATGGCCTTGCCAAACTGGTAGCGGCCACTAAAAGTATAACCGGAGAAGGTAACGTGGTCACTCTCCTCCACTCGTTGATCTAAAAAATTGAGGTATGAACTATAAACCTAACTTGGAACTGGAGCAATCATATTGTCACATATTTGCAGGACGGAGTGCTTCCAGACGACAAAAAAAAAGCCAAGAAGCTTTGAATGTAGGCGGCCAGGTACAGCGTCATCAACAACGACTTGTACAAAAGAACATATGTGTCCTCCTAATGCTTAGGCCCAAACCAGACGTGACGTGTTCTGGAGGAAGTCCACTGCAGAGCTCACACCGACAATCGATCCCTATTTAGATGCCTCATACGAGCAGGCTATTACTGACCCACAATCAAAAAAGAGGCCGCTGACTTCGTGAGAAAATGCAAAAAATGCCAGAAATACACCCCCATGATCGACCAGGCGGGCGAACACCTCCACTCAATCAACTCGCCATGTCCTTTCATCAAATGGGGGATGGACAGCATTGGCCCCCTCCCAGTAGGGCGAGGTAACATACGATTCCTTTTGGTTTTAACTGACTATTTCTCTAAATGGGTTGAATCAGGAGCGTTCGCCCAGATGCGCGAGCAAGACGTTATCGCCTACATATGGAAGAATATTGTGTGTCGCTTCGGCCTTCCCAAAGAAACCAGTTGTGATAACAGACCTCAATTCACTAGGAAAAAGACCACCGAGGTTTTCGAGAAATGGCATATCAAAAGAATACTCTCCACTCCATATCATCCCTCAAGCAATGGGCAAGCAGAGTCCTCCAACATGTCAATATTGAATATCATGAAGAAGAAAAAGCTCGCGAACGCTAAGGGACTGTGGCCGGAGTTGTTGTCGGAAGTGCAATGGGTATACGCACAACGCCAAAAACAAGCACAAGAGAAACACCATACTCACTGGTCTATGGGACCGATGTAGTAATACTGGTCGAGGTCAGAGGACCAAGTCTAAGGTACTCACACGAAAGCGAGCCGAGAAATGGCGAAAGCATGAGGCAAGACCTCGATGAGGCCGAAGAACGAAGAGACATGGATTACATAAGGATGGTCACCCAGAAACAACAGGCAGAGCGATACTACAACAAAAAAAGACAATATCAGGCTGCTCAAAGTCGGGGACTACGTACTCAAAGCCAAAACACAGGCAAGCAAGGACCTACGAGAAGAAAAGTTAGGAACTAATTGGAACGACCCATACAAAATTACGGCGGCAACAAGCAAGAGACCATTCCAACTAGAAACGATGGAAGGAAAACTACTACCAAATAACTGGAGCATTTACCACCTCAAGTACTTCAACTTCTAAGGAAAGATGTACTCCGAGCCGTACTTTTTTTCCCTCGCTTGAATTTTGTCCCAATTGGGTTTTCTCGGGGAGGTTTTTAATAAGGCGACAAAGAGGACATTTTGAAGTTAAAGCACGAGCAGGTGAGAATACAAGTTGGCAAGTTCATTTCTAGACCCCTCAAATACTTCTCCAGGTCAATAATAAAGGGACTAGGTAAATTGAGACTGGAACACCAGCCTGAAAAAATGTGTAAACATCTTTAATGTATATATGTAAGCAAAACATACAATCACATGATGTTCGCCTATGTCTCCACCAAGTTTAACACCGCACTAATCAAGACACTCACATTCGACCTCGTTCGAATTAACTAAGAGTAACATTGGATCTCACTCGAATCAACTCACATTCGACCTTGTTCGAATCAGTTAAAAGTAACATTCGACCTCGCTCGAATCAACTCACATTCGACCTCGTTTGAATCAGTTAGAAGTAACATTCGACTTCGTTCAAATTAATTAGGAGTAACATTCGACCTCGCTCGAATCAACTCACATTCGACCTTGTTCGAATCAGTTAAAAGTAGCATTTGGACTTGTTTGAATTAATTAAGGGTAACATTGGACCTCGCTTGAATCAACTCACACTCGACCTTGTTCAAATCAGTTAAAATTAACATTCGACCTCATTCGAATTAATTAAGAGTAACATTCTACCTCGCTCGAATAAACTCACACTCGACCTCATTCGAATTAGTTAAAAGTAATATTCGACCTCGCTCGAATCAACTCACATTTGACCTAGCTCAAGTTTCATTCACAGTTAAACTCGTCCGAATTAATTATGGCGACGTTTAACTTTAGTCGAACTAAGCAGACACACTCGGCCATGTTCGAGTCTAACGCCTACCAACAGTTCTTGTAAGTCAAGACAATCAATCGAGGAAAACAATCAAGGAAAAATAGAAGACTCAGAAATAAAAAGCAAAAATATCATTCAAAAGCATCACTCAGCGGCATCATCCCCGCCATCATCTCCGCCATCATCTCTGCCATCATCCTCACCGTCATCCTTGTCAATCAAGTATGCATCATCATACCAAGCACCTTGCTCGATTTCGCCTAGCTCGTCCTCATCATTGCCCGCTCGTGGCATGGCGGGATCATAACCACATGCAATTCTAGTTGTGTGCACCTTGGCACGAGAACCCTCTAACTTAACCTTAGTAACTCTCCCTACCGCCAACAAATCCCTAAAAATATCTAGTTGTGCCTCGCCATGGATCCACTTCTGTCACGACCCGAATTTCCCACCCTCGGGACCGTGATGGCGCCTAACATCACACTTGCTAGGAAATCCAACGTTAGAGTGTTATTAACCAATTTCCTTTACATTTCAATGATGAATAAACTTAAACAAGTGGAAATAATTGCGGAAGTAGGTAAACAGTTTCTTTATATATAAATACCATAACTGATATTATCACTATTACCATCCAGAATCCGGTGTCACAACTCATGAACATACTAGAATTATCCGTAACCATCTATAACCAATCCTTAAATGTAAAGCCAAATTATGGAATAACTTGCACAGTAGAAGAAAGGTACATAAACACATAAACTGATGCGGCGCGCATCCTGATCTCACCATATAATCAATATCAATATAAATATTCACCCTTATTACTCCTTTTAAATCCACCATTGTTCCTCATGTTGCGGCGTGCAACTCGATCCCACCGTATAGTAGTAATTCACCCTTATTTATACTCAACATACCACCCTTATTACTCTTGTTGCGGCGTGCAATCCGATCCCACCAGACAATAGCATTTCACCCTTATTCCTCCTCAATATATCATCTTTATTCCTCCTGTTGTGGCGCACAACCCGATCCCACCATATTAGTACCAATCACACAATAAGAACATGAATTTCACAATTTAGCTCAAAACCCTCCACAATATTTAAGCCTCAAACCAAAGCAAACGGAAGGATATACAATTATGAAACTTCACTCAATTTATACTACACAGCGAGATCAACCAAGTTATACCATGAAACACCGATAAACCAACTTAAACCAATAATGAAATAGAATGAAATTACGGGATAGTTAATATCTTCAATAAAGAAAACAACATCTAACAAGAAGCAATTAAACATTGAAGCACCAATAAGCATGTAGCAGTTAAGACAGGAAGACAATATATTAGGAACGACTAAGGAAACAGGCTAAACAGATAATTTGGCGGTGCATAGGTACTCGTCACCTCACCTATAAGCTACACACATGGGTTTTCACATAGCAAATAAGTCGGGGATGCCTAATCCCTCGAGTCAAAGTTAGAACAAACACTTACGTCAATCCAACGACCAACTCAACGCTAAATTACCGCTTTTCCTCTAGTTTTCACCTTCGAACCCCTCGTATCTATTCATAATTAATTTAATAAAATCAGTTATCGCTAAAGAAATCAATTCCAATACAAAATTATAAGTTTCCCAACATTTTTCCCAAAAAGTCAAAAATCGACCCCGGGCCCTCTTGGTCAAAACCCAAAATTCTGACCAAGACCTGATTACCCATTCACCCCGAGCCCGGATATGCAATTGGTTTTGGAATCCGACCTCAATTTGAGGTCTAAATCCTCAAATTTTGAAATTCCTAAGTTCTACCCAAAAATCCCCAATTCCACCATGAAAAACCCTAGATTCTAGGATGAAATCTTATAAAAAGAAGTAAAATATTGAAAGAAACTAGTTAAGAATCACTTACTTATGATTTGGGGAATAAAAAGTCTTTGGAAAATCGCCTCTTGAGGTTTAGGTTTTTAAAAATGGGAGAATTGTCGCGCCCCCTTTTTCTTCCTCGCAGAATTGGGTTTCGACATTCGACAACACCTTTCCCTTTTGGGAGAGGGGTATGGAAATTGAAGAGTCGCCACCTAACGGATTTAAGGTGTGTTAGGGCACCTAATGCAAGTAACTCATGAAACTAGTTTACATTACCAGAGATTGGGTAAGGGCTTAAAATTACCTCGAGGGGAAGGTGTTAGGCACCCCTCGAGGTCCACAACGGTGGGTCCCGGCCAAACTCACTTTTGGTGGATTAGTCATTAATCAAGTAAAGCAGTTTAAGGACACATATGGATTTCAAAAAAGGACATGGGAATAAATGGGCCCTAGATTTATTAGCCTATAGGATCACATCTGTGCAATACTCGGTAAACCTTTCTCAAATAGAGGGGTTACACGTAGAATTAGTGCACAGGGCATCATATCCTTTACTACCCGATTACCCTCCCCTTGGTGGTTGTATAAGCGATTCTAATTAAACGTACTCTAGGCGTGCATTACACGTCCCTTTTCTTATGGCCCTGGAGGTGTTAAGACCTCTAATTAAGGTAGTTCTAGACTCTCCTAAAGTGCTTAAAAGGAGAAAATCTAAGCGACAGCAAAGAACATATAGGACTGTCAAGTAAAAGAACAATTAAGGGGCTCATGTTTACCTCCACAAATAAACAGATAACTAGCACGTGTCAAACAAGCAAGATTTCAGATGTTTCAGAAAGGTCCTAGAACAGGATATCTAGGTGAGCATGATAAGCAGAGAATATGCAACATTGTGTTAAGGCAAAATGAAAGAAACCTAATCAGCTTGCCTACTGATTCTAGAATCTGTTGAATCTGCGCAGTTCACAAATAAGCAAGGCATAGTTTTTACAATTTTGCAAGATTTTGATTATCCTACAGGCTTGCCTAGGCGTGGATCTGAGATGTCCTACAAACATGTTGTCTAGGTGCTGAACATTACAGAACTAGTTTTATACAGTTATCTCTGTAAACACATTATCTAGGTGTTGGGACTTCTTTTAAACTTACCCTTATGGAGCCTGATTTCCTAAGGAAATGATTTATACCCGGTTTCCCCCACAAAAATCATATGAAAATCCCCCCTTTTACTAATATCCCCAATATCTGTTTACAAGAATTATTATTACAGACCATAAATGAATTGCAGTAATAAATATTGTTGTACTATACGGAGCCTGAATAGGCCCAAAAGTAAACCTGGAGGGACAGGCCTTCAACCAAATCTAAAGTACCAATATCACATAGTGCCCAATAGGGTATCCTGGTGCGTCAAAGTTCCCAAGGGTCTCAAGGACCTCGGGCAATGCTCACACCAAGGATCCTTTAAAGAAAATAGTTTTTGTGCAGTGTGGAAGAGCCAGCCCCAGTGTGTCAGAGTTTGGAGGAATCTCATGGATTCCTAGTCAGTGCACACACTGGAGGGGAAGAACTTAAGTAATCTAAGAGTAGAAGTGAGAGTGCTTGACATAGTTGATATGCCTTTAGGAAAACAGACCAGAAGTAGAATAGTTAAAAAGTGAAAATACTTTAGGAATGGGAATAGTTTAGAATACATATTAGAGTGAAAAACATGTTGAAAACCTTTTGAAGGAAAGGAAGGTACAGCAAACGACAACATGGTCACAAAAGCATCACATTGACCATATTCAACTTCAGTTTGTCAATTAGTTCTAGGTGTACAAACAGTTACACAAAAGGGAGCAGGGGTTGGAAACACAAGAAACTTGAAACAAGAGCACATAAGGAGGATAGGAAGGAGAGCATTTTGAACAACAAGTACACAAAACAAGCAGGTTCTGATCGACAACCAACAACCAAATTCATAGCATTAGAACACAAACTACTGACTCTGAGTCTTAACAGGGAAATCATACTTGAAGCTAAATTGGTAATAGACAGTAAAGCATAGAGACAGAATGCAGGAATAGTCATGATGAGGACGAGTCTACTACACAGAATTAGTCATGCCAATTGGGGTTAATCAGATAAATAGGAGTCTGAGATGCTAAAATGAGCATGCTAGTTGAAGGAAGTAAACAGGAATTCAAGTAAATATGCTGGCTAAAGTAACAAGCAAGAAGAGTGAAACCTAGACATGTTGGTTAAGCATTAAACAAATTTAATTAGACAGTAGTTATGCTAGTATAGAAAGACACAGCCTTAATAGAAGCAAAGAAACAAAGAGCACATAGACTTGAATCTCAGAATGACATTGTGATAGGAACATACCAGTTAAGGAAGCAAAATGTAGAAAGTAAAGTAGGTAGAATTCCACAGTCTAGCCTTGGCTTTCAGCCGGCTAGACAAGCAATGAGCACAAGTAGCAGAAAGAGAGATGAGAGTAAAATTGTGTGTATGTGTGTTTTGAACTATTGTTCGTCCTCCTTTAGAGGTAGAATAAGAGTGTATATATAGCACTTAGGGAGTAGAACAAGTAAGATAAAGAGAATCAGAGTTCAATCAATTAAGGATCAATCAACCAAATCACACGATCAATTCCCATAAGGGAGTTCAGAATAGACCCCTTAATTTGGGGGTAATCAATTAACGGTCACAACAGGGGGTTTAATTAGGGGAAATATCCCAAATCATGCCATATAAAGAGTCAGTAAAATCCCCAAACTTCTGTTCATTAATTAAGGCAAGCGTAAATTAGTCAAGGCCATAAATAAGGAAACTAGTAAAATCCCAGCACACTGATTTTAACAGGGCAATTAATAGGAATCAATAAGTAAAAAATCTTCAAAGAATATTGTTTTCCTAGGAAAGAACTATTCAAATCCCTAAATAGGAATCAACCAAGTAAGACTTCCCAAGAAAACTGATTTTAACAGGGACAAATTGTTCAAATAGAAACCAATCAAGTAAAAGCCCAAAGAATACTGCTTTTAACAGGGAAATCATTCAAATCCCTAAATAG
>MDKI01080151.1:0-16742 GCA_005239505.1 Nicotiana paniculata
TTTGATACGTTAATTCCCTGTGGGATTCGACTCTGGGCAAAATACCCGGATTATATTTGCAATACCCGCTTAGTCTTTTAATAGACATAGTTGAGTGTGATCAAATTTTGGCGCCGTTGCTGGGGAGTTAACGGTATTATCAAGTGTAGTTGAAGGAAAATTCTTAAGTATAGTCGATTTTCTTTGATTTCATACATATATTGAATTTCTAACGTTTGCTAAACCGGTGGTACAAGTGCATGCCTAGAAACTCTTCGAGAACTGGTGACGTATTTGAAGCATTTCCAAACCCCGAAAAGGTTTTCAAGGCCTTGAACAGGGCCAATCGGAGAAGCAAACAACAATCACACATTGAACACATAGAACCATACATGGCAGAGTTGAGCGACGGAAACAACATTAATGCTGGGGATGGTGTGGTTGACCCAGCTGCACGGATTGCAGCGCCTGGGGTACCTGTTATAGCTGAGGCGCCATTATACGACTGGGCACAACCCACAACTGACAAATTGGCAACCGCGATTTTGGTCCCTCAGATTGAAGTAGAGTCCTTCCAGATTACAAACAATATGCTGCACTTGTTGCAAAATAAGGGGCTATTATCGGGGTCGTACGTTGTGGATCCCCAACAGCATTTAAAGAACTTTATGTCCATCTGCAAGACCTAGAGGCAGCCGAATGTTACCCCGGAGGCATTAAGACTGTTATTGTTTTCGTTCTCGGTGATAAGAGTTGCCTAGACTTGGCTCAACTCTCTCCCTATCAACTCTGTTGCAACATGGGAGGAGTTGGTCAAGAAATTCTAAATAAATTCCATCCACCAAACAAGACAGCACAACAGATTGATGAGATCATAAGCTTCAGACATAAGCCCATGGAGACACTGCAGGAGACATGGGAATGGTTTAAAGGGATGATGGTTATCTGTCCTCACCATGGTATTCTTGAGCAAATGTTGGGGCATCGATTCTATATGGGTCTGACTGATGGTGTAAAAGCCAATGTTGATGCTTCAGCTGGTGGAGCATTCCTTAGCAAGACATGGAGAGAGTGCCAGATTTTACTTGATCCGATGGCACAGAATTCAGGGTGGACAACCAAGGGTGCTCCTATTACCCCAGTTGTTCACTCAATGCCATTAGATCCGTCCAACACTATGGCTGAGAACATGGCTACTTCAATGACAGATGAGTATTCTTACTAAGAAGGTAGATGAGTCGGGGATAAAGCATCAAGTTCATATTGTGGATACTACCAATGGGGGCTTATGCACATCTTGCATTAGTCAACCAATTGGTAATCAGTGGAATGCAGATTGTGATCACCCTCCTTACCCAGAAAACATGAATTATGTGTCAAATTATGGAGGCCAGAGACAAGGGGGACAAAACTGGGGTCAGCAAGTTCAACCGTATAGACCACCTCACCAGCAACAGAACAATGGAAACATGGGTGCCATGAGACCTCATGGTAATGTGGCGCCTTATCAGAGGCCACAAAGTTATAACAATCAAAATCAGCAACAAGCATACCACCCTCCTCAACAACAACATGGGGGGAGGCAAGAAGATTAGTTTTCCAGGCTTGAAGCGATAATGCAACAGGTGATTGGGTCGACTGCCAAAATAAGTGAGAGAGTAGATGCACATGATGCATCTATTAAAAATATTGAAGTGCAATTGAGCTAGATATCTATGTCAGTGAACAATCGTCCTCTTGGGACTTTACCTGCAAACACTCAGGTGAATCCTAAGGACCATGGCCCGAAGCAGATGATGGCAGTGAGTCTCCGCAATGGCAGGGACTTAGACTTGGAACAAGAGTTGGCTCGTGAAAGCAGGCAGACAGAGACACTAGTACCAGTGCCAATCGGAATTGATGATTCCATAAACTTGACCAAGGTAACAGTGCAAACTGCTGAAGGAGAACCTAGTGGGCAGAGTGAGGCTGAAAAGGAAGTGGAAATAACCCCAGAGCCAGTAGTTGAGGTGGTAGTTGAGAAATAAAAATCCCAAATCACTGGGAAGAAGAGACCGCCAGCCCCATTCCCTCAAAGGCTGGCCAAATACCAAAAGGATGAGATGTACAAAAAGTTCTTGGATATGCTGAAGCAGATACAGGTAAACATTCCTCTGATTGATGCTCTGAAAGAGATGCCTGGGTATGCGAAGATGATGAAGGACTTAATGTCCCGGAAGTTTGATTCCAAGATTTGGCGACTGTGACTTTGACTCAGACTTGCAGTGCTGTGGTAACACGACCAATAGCAGAAAAGTTGTCTGATCCAGGGAGTTTTACAATTCCCTGCACCATTGGCAATTTTGCTTTTGCCAAAGCACTGTGTGATTTGTGGGCCAACATTAATTTAATGCTCCTGGACATTTATAAGAGACTGGGTATTGGCAGAGCCAGACCAACTTCCATGTTGCTGCAGATAGCTGATAGGACGGTGAAGAGACCGTCGGGTATTCTGGATGATGTTTTGGTGCAAGTGGGGAAGTTTGTGTTCCCTGCTGATTTTGTAATACTAGACTGTCGAGTGGATGAAGAGATTCCCATAATCTCGGGAAGGCCATTTTTGTCCACAGGCAGAGCTCTCATTGATTGTGAGACTGGGGATCTCAAGATGAGGCTTAATGATGAAGAAATCACATTCAATGTGCAGAAATCCGTGAGGCGACCGAGTGAGTTCGCCAACTGCTCTCTAATTGATGTTGTGGATGTGATAGTGGAGGAAGATGGTGCATCCTTAACTATTGAGGACCCCCTTGCTGCATATTTAATGAATTTAGATGAGGTAAATGGGTAGGAATTGGCAGAGTGGGTGTTAGCACTTGAAGTTAAAGGGGTATGGCCGAGGGCTCTCGAGTTTGAACCATTGCACTTAGAGAAAAGAGAGAGCCCGCCAACCAAGCCCTCTGTGGAAGAACCTCCCAAACTAGAGTTGAAACCATTGCCAGCCCATCTCAATTACGCATTTCTAGGCCCTAATTCTACGCTACCTGTTATTATCTCATCCAGTTTGTTAGATGTGCAGGAAAATAAGCTGTTACAGGTACTCTTAGAGTGTAAGACTGCCATTGGATGGACCATGGCAGATATCAAAGGGATCAGCCCGGCATATTGCATGCACAAGATTCTCCTAGAAGAGGGACACAGACCTTCTAGGGAACATAAAAGAATGACAAACATGAGGTTATATCTATAAGAAACGTCACAGGCTGGAGAATATGCATGGATTACAGAAATCTGAATTTGCCACCCGAAAAGACCACTTCCCACTTCCCTTCATTGATCAGATGCTCGACAGGCTTGCAAGGAGGTCTCACTTTTGCTTCCTGGACGGGTACTCGGGGTACAACCGGATTTCAATCTCCCCAGAAGACAGGGAAAAGACCTCTTTCACATGCCCCTATGGGGTATTTGCCTTCAGAAGGATGCCATTTGGCCTATGCAATGCATCCGCCACATTTCAAAGGTGCATGATGGTCATATTCACAGACATGGTCGAAGACATCATGGAGGTATTCATGGATGATTTCTCAGTTGTGGGAAATTCATTCGATGAGTGCCTAGCAAACCTGACCCATGTCCTAAACAGGTGCATTGAGACGAATCTTGTGCTTAATTGGGAGAAGTGCCATTTCATGGTACAAGAAGGGATCGTCTTGGGACACTTGGTGTCAAGTAAAGGAATTGAGGTGGACCGAGCTAAAGTCGATGTGATCGAAAACCTTCCACCTCCCACATCAGTCAAAGCTATACGTAGCTTCCTTGGGCATGCCGGGTTCTACCGGCGATTCATCAAAGACTTCTCTAAGATCGCCTACCCCCTCTGTAAGTTTCTTGAAAAAGATAACCCCTTTGTGTTTTCTAATGATTGCAGGGTGGCATTTGTGGAGCTGAAAAAGCGGTTAGTCACGACACCAATTATCGTTGCACCCGACTGGGATCAACCGTTTGAACTCATGTGCGATGCCAGTGACTACGCAGTGGGAGATGTGTTGGGTCAGCGTAAAGATAAAATAATGCACCCAATTTACTACGCAAGTAGGACTTTGAGTGGAGCTCAGCTGAACTACACGGTGATCGAAAAGGAGACGTTGGCAGTAGTGTTTGCCTTTGACAAGTTCATGTCTTACTTGATCGGGTCGAAGGTGTTTGTGTACACTGATCACGCAGCCATCGGATACTTAGTTGAGAAAAAAGAGTAAGCCGTGCCTAATTTGTTGGGTGCTGCTTCTTCAAGAATTTAACTTGGAGATTCGTGACCGCAAGGGCACGGAGAACTAAGTGGCTGACCACTTGTCACGTCTTGAAGGTGCTGAGAATGCAATTGAATCGAAGGATATTCTGGAAACCTTTCCAGACGAGCAACTACTCGCCACGAGCGTAGAGGATGTGCCATGGTATGCAGACATTGCAGACTACCTGGCAAGTGGTATTGAACCTTACGAACTCTCTTCTGTCCAAAAGAAAAGGTTTTATCGTGATTGCCGCAATTACTATTGGGATGAACCTCATTTGTTTAAAATTTGCATTGATAACATGATCCGGAGGTGTGTCCCCGAGATAGAACAATTTTCTGTTTTGAAGGCTTGTCACGCATCACCATATGGAGGACATTTTGGAGGAGTTCGGACAACAGCTAAGGTGCTAAAGGCCGGGTTCTACTGGCCTACTATGTTCAAAGATGCTCACCAATGGGTGAAGAGCTGCAACGAATGTCAAAGGACGGGGAACATATCCCGTCGTCATGAGATGCCCATGAATCCAATACAAGAAGTGGAGGTGTTTGATGTATGTGGGATTGACTTCATGGGTCCCTTTGTCAGCTCTTATGGCAATAAGTACACACTTGTTGCTGTAGACTACATGTCCAAATGGGTAGAAGCTGCAGCGTTCCCCACCAATGATGCAAGAGTGGTGGTGGGATTTCTTGAAGGAAAACATATTCACCCGTTTTGGGATCTTAAGGGCTATTATTAGTGACGGAGGCACTCACTTTTGCAATTGTGTCTTCGAGAAGCTACTAGCCAAGTATGATGTGCGCCACAAGGTGGCAACCCCTTATCACCCTCAGACGAGCGGGCAGGTTGAGGTATCAAACCGTGAAATCAAGAGTGTGCTGACCAAAACAGTAAACGCCACAAGAACTGATTGGGCAAAAAAGCTTGATGACGCACTCTGGGCCTATAGGACTGCATTTAAAACACCAATTGGTATGTCTCCGTACAAGTTGGTATTTGGTAAGGCCTGTCACCTGCCTATGGAGCTAGAATATCGAGCGTGGTGGGCATTAAAGCAGTTGAACATGGATCTCGATGCTGCGGGAGAAAATCGAGTCACAGAGCTGCATGAGTTGGAAGAGTTCAGATATCAAGCATTTGAGAGCACAAGGATAAATAAAGAGAGAATGAAGAGGTTACACGACAAAAATATTGTGGACCGAAATTTCAAACCCGAAGACAAAGTATTGCTCTACAATTCAAGATTGAGATTGTTTCCGGGTAAGCTCAAGTCCCGATGGTCTGGACCATTCAAAGTGGTTGAAGTGTTTCCTTTTGGTGCTGTGGAAATTGCTGCTGAAGATGAGTCTAACGCCTTCAAGGTCAATGGACAAAGATTGAAAATGTATGTGGGGATAAATGAAACCAGTGAGCTAGCTGTGGTGCATCTTTTTGAACCTCAGAGGCTGCGCGAGCCTTAATTGTGCTCATTCTGCATCGTGCCGCGACATTAAATCAAGCGCTTCATGGGAGGCAACTCATTGATTGTTGTACTCGTCGTTCCGCGACGTTAAATCAAACGCTGGTTGGGAGGAAACCCAATACATATAGTGTTTATAGTGTAAGTACTAATATATGCTGGTGTGCGGGAAAAGGGGTGAACACAAGACCCCAAGAAAGAAGAAAACAAAAGAATGATTTTTGCTGACGCCTAGACTAGCGCGCCCGCGCTAAGCTAGCGCTAAGATCACGCTAGTCAGATTTCACACTGTTTCCCAGCTTTCTTCACTAGCGCGTCCGCGCTAATATCGCGCTAGAGGTTGCGCTAGTGGGGTTTTATTTTGTCCCCTCAACCCCTGGACTAGCGCATCCGCCCTATTCTAGCGCTAAGGTCGCGCTAGTCCGTCTCGACACAGGTAAGTTTTTCGGGTTAATTTTTTATTTTCTTATTTTCTTTTTGTAATTTTCTCAACAACCCAATTAATTTTCTACCCCCCAACCGACCCAACCCCTTCCACTTCCCCCCGCTTTCCTTCTCACAATAGAACTCCACCCTCCCATATACCCTTCCCCTCCTCCTCCTCCTCCTGCTTCTTCTTCTTCTTCTTCTTCTTCTTCTTCTTCTTCTTCTTCTTCTTCTTCTTCTTCTTCTTCTTCTTCTTCTTCTTCTTCTTCTTCTTTTTCTCCCCCCCCCAAACGCAAGCAAACCCCAAACTCAAGCACTCCCATCTCTAAGTCTTCTTCAACCCCCATTACTCCATCTCCCTCTTTCAACTCTACAGGTATGTATTTCTCACACTAATTTTATTTTTATTTTATAACTTTGTTTTTCTTTTCCATTGTGTACACAAATTGTAGCTTTTTCTTATTTGGTAGCCGTACTGGGTAGTAGTTTATTTGTACTGAAAAGAGATGACATAGGGAGTGTGGGGTGTTGTGATTATATTTGGGTTATTGTGGTGGTTCTTCATATCCATTATTGAGTGTTTAGGGTTTAAATTGTTAATGCCCACCACATGTTTGTAAAAAGGCCCCAGTGGAGGGAAGTAATGTGACCGATTTTGTGGTGAAGTCTGAGTAACCACAGTTGGGTCACCCTGTTGTACTGAGCTAATACTGTGCTAATTGTAGGTACCATGCCTCCACTCAAGTGTCAAGCCACAGGCTCCTCCTCGAGTCGTCCGAAAAGAGCCTCCATCGGAGGAAGGCCCCAAAAATCAGTTGACTCGAGGCCTTTCAATAGCCACAAGTTTGTCTCAATGAAGGCTCAGGACATATTCGCTGAAAAAGAGGATAAGACAAATGTACCTGAGCAAGCCATGGACTCCGAAGCCATCAGGATGAACTGTCAGAGGAATGTATGAGGTGTTAATGCGGCGTCGCCTGGATGTTTTCTTTGAGGAACCTGATGAGGCAAATGCCATGATTGTCCGGGAATTTTATGCCAACGCTCCGGAGCACGAAAACTATGTGGTAACAGTCGGAGAAGTCAGGTTAATGCCTCAATGGAGAATATTCGGACAATGTACATGCTACCTCCACCAGCGGCTAGTTATTTGGATGCCTACCAGACCTATAGTGGAAAAATGACTCCCTGGGATAGGTTCCCCCCGACGATCTATCAACCGGGAGTCGCGTTGATGTGGTACAAATATGGGAACAAATTCCACTCCTCGTCCCTCAAGTTTGAGGCCAAATGCTGGTTGTACCTTATCAATAGCCGACTCCTGCCATCCAAAAACACTTCAGAGGTGATCATTCCTCGAGGGTGTTTGATTTGGTGCTTCATGGTAGATGCACCGTTCGATGTGGCCCGGGTAATTCATGAAGAGATGTTTGTTCGCATGAAGGTCCAAAGGTATGGGTTCTTTTAACAATCGCTTGTTACTCGATTGTGTGCTGTGGCTGGGGTGCCAGGTGACTTTGCTGTAGATGGCCGGGTGCCTGAGGTGCACCCCTTCAAAGCTGAAAGAGTTACTACGGGAAAGGAGGCAGTGATGGCAGATGAGGAATTAGGAGGGCATGACTCTGAGGAAGATGAAGCGGAGGAGGAGCCTCAACAGGGAGGTGAGGACACTGAGCACCTGGAGGAGGAGCAACCCATTCAGGAGCAGGCTACGGGTGTTGGAGGCCCGTCTAGGGCCAGCCGAGGACAGCGGTTGGATCACCTGGAGCAAGACGTGGCCGGGCTGAGGACCTTGGTGATTAACCTGGGGACTCGTGTTGATGAGGTGGTGTCCCAACAGAAGAAATCTGAGAAGAGGATCATGGATTGGCTCTGTGCCCTGGGTCGTGGGTGCAATGTGGACTCAGGCACCGTCTCCGACCAGGATTGAGCTGTCAGGGAAGTCCCCTTTCCTTACTGTGTTTTTAATTGGACATGAGGACATGTCCTCATTTTAAGTGTGGGGTATGGATTCCCTTTTGTTGTATGTTGTACAGTTATGAATTGTTTTCTTTAGTTTTTGTTTCACTTGGTAGAATTGTATTTCATGTTTTCTTTTCGTTAAGTTTTAGTTAAGGTTGTTTTTGTTTTGGTTGTGCTGTACATAGGGTATAATCAATTAAGTCGTCTTGGCCCGACGACGGATCTCTTCGACGGGGTTCTTGAGGGTCTAAGTCAATCATAAAAAATAAAAAAAAAATAGAAAATGTAGTGGACTCTTCCTGATGACGGACTTCTTAGGCAGTTTTCTTGAGGGAAGTTAGTCCAAAGAAAACACCAAAAAAAAAAGAAAGATTTTTTATTCTTTTTAGTTAGTGTAGTAACTCTCCCTTGGTGTTTCTTTTGACCACGGTTCTTTTCCAATGGTTTAGCTTGAACCGGGTATAGTTAGTTTTCTTTTTATTTTTTAGTTATTAGGACTCTTTTGGGCAAGGATCTGAATGATAAAATATATACCTTGGTGTGTTACATCCGAACACCAAAGAACCTAGAGTGTGACTCTTAGGCTCATTGGTTGACTCTTGTAAAATGCCTTAATTTTGCATACTGTAACAGACTTGAATGCTCAATGGAGTGTCTTGAAGAATCAATTTGGAGTGTATTATGTGCCATGTGTGTGTAAGGTATTTTACATTGTACTCTATGTCCATATTTTATACCTAGAACTTGACCCGTGTGTGTGCAAAGTGAAATAGTAGTTTGTTCAGTCTTAGAAGTGATATAGGCGTTTCTTTGTTAAGCCAGACATAAATATGTATCCACCTGATTGCAGTTCATCATAGTTAACCCTTTTGAGCTTATAAGCCTGTTTTGTTGGCAACCATATTACAAACCATACCCATTTGTTTGAATAGCCTGACTGTTTGAACCCTATACCTCCTATAAGCACTTGAATTGTAGAGGACATGTAAAAGTCTAAGTGTGGGGTGGTGGTCTGGTTTTTGAGTGGAATCAGCGAAATAGGAAGATGGTGCGAAGCATAAAAGAATGAACACCACTGGAAAATATATATATATATATATAGGAAGAAAGAAGGACAGTGAATAAATACAGTCATTGATGGGTGGTGAGTTGAAGAAAAAAATGCACCTAATGAAATATTAGGGGTAAATTAAAGAGAGTGGTGGAAATTCTGGCCAAACATAAGAATGGGCTGAAAGCTGAAATAGTTGTATTAAAAGTGCTTAGGGAGGTTAGTCACTATATCTAAAGATATCCTACCCGTCCCTTAGCCTACACTACAACCAAATGAAGACCTAATTGATCTTAGACTGAATGGATTCGATTTGTAGAGTATTACACTACGGGAAAGCCTATGGTGTATCCTTGTGGCATATGAATGTTCTTTTTGAGAGTGAGTGAATAATTCCTACCTAAAGTTCCTGCTTGTTCTTAATATTATTTTTGTGGAACTACTCTCAATTGTGTGATGTGAGGGCACGTGATTCATGACAGAGAGGTAAGTCTTGACCTCCTTGTAGAGTATCTTGAGGAAGTAAGAGTATAACATGTCATGTGAGAGTCATCGCTTGAGGCATAAATGTTACACTGCTAGGTACAATGCTTGTAAAATGTTCGTGGTGTGATACCGTAGGGAAGTGTTTGGGGAAAGAATCCCTGTAGGATATAGTGGATTGCTCGAGGACTAGAAATGATTTAAGTGTGAGGTGTTGATAACAGGATAAATTCACATAGTTTAGCGTATGTTTATGCTCTAACTTAATGATGCTTCACTGTATTAACGATTATTAAATGATGATAAGTTGGCTCTAATTGTGATTTTTGTGTTTCACAGGAGTACAATGCACTATTGAGGACTTAGGATGGTGATTTGTGCGAAATTGAAGAAGAACAACCTCATGGGATAATTTATGGATGACTTGAAGGATGAAGACGCTTGGGACAGAATGAAACCTCATTAGCGCGGGCATTAGCGCGAGTGTAGCGCGCCCGTGCTAGTCCAGCAGACCAGGCAGACAGAAACCCCATTAGCGCGGGCATTAGCGCGAGACTAGCACGCCAGTGCTAGTCCAGACGGAAAAAATAAATTGAAAGGGGTATTTTTGGAAGTTCGGGGCCAATCCACTTAACCTATAAAAGGTTCAATTTGTCCAAAGGAGTGGATAATCAGGGTTTTAGAGTTTAGAACAAGAAAATCAAGGGCAAAAGGCAAGGAGGCAATTGGGCATCAATCCATATCTCCTTCTTCTGTGATTTTACCTTTGCTTATGAATTCTTTTGTAGTTTTTATCATTATTATGAGTAGCTAACTTTTCTAATCTAAGGTTTTGGTGGAACCCGTTGGGGGATGACTTTATTGTGATATTAATATAGTTTTGGTTGGTTGTTAATCTCTATTTGTTCAACTGCATTCTTGTTGTAGTTGATTGAAGGGCCGTCAATTAGCTGTGCCTATTTATTATGTATCTACTTGAGAGAGAGAGTGCATATTTAGGTAGTTGTTTGAACAACACCACTCCCGGAGTATAGGTGAGAGTCATAACCGAGGGTTTAGAGGTTGGATTAGAGATAACGATACCTCGGGTGCAATCTAAAGTGAACTGTAATGCAATCTAGCTAGCGTAACTTGAGAGAGTGC
The DNA here is from genome assembly GCA_005239505.1 of Nicotiana paniculata. Lineage (NCBI taxonomy): Eukaryota > Viridiplantae > Streptophyta > Magnoliopsida > Solanales > Solanaceae > Nicotiana > Nicotiana paniculata. The sequence continues at coordinate 10,775 of MDKI01080151.1, forward strand.
GTCTAGTAAATTATCATAATTACTTGAGAGAGATTTATGGTAACTGGAGTGTTCATGATTGATAGAGACAACTAAATCAAAACTATAGGAAGTATACAAGAAGGATGTTCACCAACGGGGGAAACCATAACCTTAGACCTTTAATCCAATTGTTTACATCTTATTGTTAGTTAATCTTAAGTTTATTATTTCTTTTCAGCTATAGTAGTAGAAACAACACAAAGTAATATACACAAAGTTTGAGAAAGTTGACTATTGAGAATCTAGTAATCTAAAGAAGACATTTGATACGTTAATTCCCTGTGGGATTCAACTCTGGGCAAAATACCTGGATTATATTTGCAACACCCGCTTAGTCTTTTAATAGACATAGTTGAGCGTGATCAAGGATCATTATCCACAAGATAAGTATAAAAATCATTACCAAAAGATTTTTTTTTCTTGGTCTTTTGCTTCTTAAATATTCACTTTCACAATCATTTTAAATAATTGGAACATGCGATATATTATCACTTGGAATAATAGAAGCATGAGAAATATTCTCAAATTTTAAAGGAAAAATATTTTCAAAAAATTCAGCATTTTTTGTTTCAACAATAGTATTGTGTTCAAGCACATCACCTTTGACTACTAAAAATCTATATGCTGCACTACTTTCAGAATACCCAATAAACATACAATCAAATGTTTTAGATCCTATTTTTTTTACGATCGGGTAACATAACGTTGACAAGGCACCCCCACACTTTCTGTCACGACCCGATTTACCCCCCCGAAAGGTATCGTGACGGCACCTAGTCTCTATGACTAGGTAAGCCTAGAAATTTGCAGAAAACAACAGAATCAATAAAAATAAAGACAGAAAAGATATCTACTAGATATAACGTAGCTGCTAAGCATATACAGTTATTTTACTTCCCAAAACCCGGAATGTCACCAACATCACAAACTAAACTCTATGGTTCAATATACAAAACTGGAAAGGAAAGTGTAGTCTCATATACGAACTATAACTATGCTAAGATAGGAGGGGGACTCAGAATCTCTGCAGACGCTGCAGAAATACCTCAAAGTCTCCCAAAGATCTGCTACTCTACTGACTCCAGAACGGTGCGCTGGTACCTGGATCTGCACATGAGAAAAACATGCGCAGAAGGGCGTGAGTACTCCACATTCGGTACCCAGTAAGTGCCAAGCCTAACCCCAGTCAAGTAGTGACGAGGTCAGGTTGCGGCTCTACTGAGTTTGCAAAAATAAACAGATATAATTAACAATTAAGTAAAACAACAATAATTAACTGGAAGTAAAGTGAACCAGAAAGAACAAAGTAATAAATCTCAGTTCCCTACAACATACAAATCAGAAGATAGTCATACAGTGCAATACAGGGGAAAGTCTCAGGTCTCGGCCCGCAGTCCCGATGTAAATATGCAATGCAATGCAATGCAAGGGAAAGTCTCAGGTCATAGCCCGCAGTCCCAATGTAAACATGCAATACAATGCAAGGGAAAGTCTCAGGTCATAGCCCGCAGTCCCAATGTAAATAGGCAATACAATGCAAGGTAAAGTCTTAGGTCATAGCCCGCAGTCCCAATGTAAATAGGCAATATAATGCACGGGAAAGTCTCAGGTCATAGCCCGCAGTCCCCATGTAAACATGTAATGCGAGATGTATATCAGATATAGCGTAATTCAAAAGTTTTGGGAAAACAGTTGGCAAATATAGAGGAAGGTACTTAACCCAATTTCAAATAATAGTAACGAGTAGAAAATCAAGTAAAATCGTTGGACTTGATAAAATCTTAAGTCGCTACTCAGTTAAACCAATAATAGAAATAATAGGAATTGAAGATGAAGTATGCCATAAAAGGAAACAATGGAATTAGTGAGAATATCCCGTTCACGTACTCGTCACCTCACATACACGGGGTTTTTATGTCAAGAATCAGTTATAAATGCGTAAGGGAATTTCCTCAACACAGAGTTAGGCAAGACACTAACCTCGAGTGTGCTAATCAACCAATAATCACGCTCTTGCCACGAGTATCCAACTCCGGGTGGCCCAAATCTATTCAATTCGATTGCATAATGTGAATATCATTTCAAGAAATCAAAATAACTAATTAATTCGAAGCTAATACGCGAAATTATGAATTTTGACCAAAACGCGCTCGTGCCCACATCTCGAAATCGGGTAAAAGTTATATTTTCCGGACATCCATTCACTCACGAACTCACTAGACAAGAATCATCGAAATCCAATGTCAAAACCCCCCTAAATTCTCAGAATTTTGGTTGGGGAAAATTTCATCAAGTTCCCATGGTTTGCTCCCCCATTTTTGTTAATTAAACTAAAGAAAACAACGGGGATTAATGGTCTAACAATGAATTAGGATTAGAAAATGTTACCTACGATCCTTCTCTTCAAAACTCACTAAAAATCGCCAATTCCCAAGCTCTCAAACGATTTTAGACATATGAAATTCGAACCCTCGGATTTTTGGAAATAAACACACAGGGATCTCGCACCTGCGGTCCCGAGCACCGCACCTGCGGAAAAAGCATCGCAGGCGCGGAATTCACTTAAGTCCACTGGGGCCGCACTGCGGTCGTTTGGTCGCGCCTGCGGTTCCGCACCTGCGAAACCCAGGTCGCACCTGCGACCACTGGTAAAACCCCTCACCATCGCACCTGCTACCAGCCCTATCGCGCCTACGTGTCCGCACCTGCGGGAAAACCTTGGCAGGTGCGAAACACCAGAAGAAAGCCCGGTTCAGCAATTTGATATGTTCCAAATTCTCCTGTTAAGCATTCGAAACAACCCCGAGGCCCCCGGGACCTCAACCAAAACTACCAACCGAACCTAATACCTTATTCGAACTAGGTCGAGCCTTAAAAACACGTCTCATAACATCAAAAACATAGATTATGCATAGATTCAAGCCTAGGAACTTAGGAAAATTCTAGAATTCACATCCGACGCCGAAACACGTCTAAACTCATCCGAATAACCTCAAATTTTGCATATAGGTCATAAACGACATTGCGGACCTATTGTCGCTTCCGGAAATCCATTCTGACTCCGATATCAAAATCTCACCTATCGACCGAATTCGCCGAATTTCTAACTTTTGCCAATTCAAGCCTAAATCCACAACCGACCTCGAAAACACATTCCGAGTATGGTCCTAACCCCAAAATCACCCAACGGAGATAACGGAGTCGGCGGAATCCCATTCCGGATTCGTCTTCACACAGCTCTAGCTACGGCCAAATTTCTAAAGCTAAGATCCACATCTATGGTTATGTGTCCAAAATCACCCCGGATTCCCTCACTCAACGCACCGACAGGTTCCAATAACGTAAATAGACATGGGAAAATGGTAAATAGGGGATCGGGGCGTATATTCTTAAAACGATCGACTGGGTCGTTACATCCTCCCCCTATTAAGAAAATTGTTTGTCCTCGAACGAGCATAGAAACATACATGGAGCTGGGAAAAGATGAGGGTACTGACTCCACATATCTTGCTCGGTCTCCCAAGTCGCCTCCTCGACTGGCTGACCCCTCCACTGAACCTTTACTGACGCAATATCCTTTTACCTGAGCTTTCTGACCTGCCTGTCCAATATAGCCACAGGCTCCTCAACATATGATAGATCCTTGTCCAATTGGACTGAGCTGAAATGCAAGACATGAGTAGGGTCACCGTGATACTTCCGGAGCATGGAGACGTGGAACACCGGATGAACCCCTACTAGGCTGGGAGGCAGGGCTAGCTCATAAGCAACCTCCCCCACACGTCGCAACACCTCAAAAGGGCCAATAAATCTCGGACTCAGCTAGCATTTCTTCCCGAACCTCATGACGCCCTTCATAGGCGATACCCGAAGCAAAACCCGATCACCAACCATAAATGCCAAATCCCGAACCTTTCGATCCGTATAGATCTTCTGCCTGGACTGAGCTGTGCGAAGTCTCTCCTGAATCACCTTCACCTTGTCCAGGGCATCCTGAACCAAGTCTGTACCCAACAATCGGGCCTCGCCCGGCTCAAACCATCCCATGGAAGACCTGCACTGCCTACCATATAATGCCTCATATGGCGCCATCTGAATGCTGGACTGGAAACCGTTGTTGTAAGCAAACTCTGCTAGAGGCAAGAATCGATCCCATGAACCTCCAAAATCCATCACACATGCATGGAGCATATCCTCGAGGATCTGAATCGTGCACTCGGACTGCCCGTCCGTCTGAGGGTGAAAAGCTGTGCTCAACTCTACCCTGGTGCCTAACTCCTGCTGAACGGCTCTCCAGAACCGTAAAGTGAACTGTGTACCTCTGTCTGAAATGATAGATACTAAAATACCGTGGAGGTGAACAATCTCTCTGATATAAATCTCAACCAACCTCTCCGATGAATATGGAGTCAGTACCAGAATGAAATGGGCTGATTTGGTCAGCCGATCCACAATCAGCCAAATAGCATCATGCTTCCTCAAAGTCCGAGGAAGTCCAACCACAAAGTTCATGGTGATCCGCCCCACTTCCACTCTGGAAGCTCAATCTGCTGAAGTAACCCTCCCGGTCTCTGATGCTCACATTTGACCTGCTGACAGTTGAGACACTTGGCTACAAACTCTGCTATATCCTTCTTCATCCTTCGCCACCAATAGTGTTGTCTCAGATCCTGGTACATCCTCGTGGTACCCGGATGGATGGAATACCGCGAACTATGGGCCTCCTCAAGAATCAACTCCCGAAGCCCATCTATGTTGGGCACACAGATACGGCCCTGCATCCTCATCAACCCATCCTCTCCTATAGTCACATCTCTGGCATCACCCCGCCGGACTCTATCTTGAAGAACCAAAAGGTGGGGATCATCATACTGGCGCTCTTTGATATGGTCATGAAGGGAAGATCGAGCCACCACACAAGCTAATACCCGGCAAGGCTCAGAAAGATCCAATCTGACGAACTGACTGGCTAAGGACTGAACGTCTAAGGCTAGAGGCCTCTCAGCTGCATGAAGGTATGCCAAACTCCCCAAACTCTCCGCCCGACGACTCAAGGCATCGGCCACCATATTGTCCTTTCCCGGGTGGTATAATATAGTGATGTCATAGTCCTTTAGAAACTCTAACCACCTACGTTGGCGCAAATTTAGATCCTTCTGCCTGAATATGTGCTGCAAACTCCGGTGATCCGTGAATATCTCACAGGGAACACCATATAAATAATGACGCCATATCTTCAGGGTGTGAACAATCCCTGCCAACTCGAGATCATGAACATGGTAGTTCTTCTCATGGACCTTCAATTGCCTGGATGCGTAGGCAATCACCCTACCGTCCTGCATCAACACCGTTCCCAAGCCAATTCTCGAAGCATCACAATAAACTGTATAGGATCCGGAACCGGTAGGCAAAACCAACACAGGAGTTGTAGTCAGGGATGTCTTGAGCTTCTGAAAGCTCTCCTCACACTCCTCAGTCCATATAAAAGGTGCACCCTTCTGGTCAATCTAGTCATGGGTGCTGAAATGGATGAAAACCCCTCCACAAAATGGCGATAATACCCAGCCAACCTGAGGAAACTGCGGATCTTAGTAGCTGAAGACGGTCTGGGCCAACTCTGCACTGCCTCCACCTTCTTCGGATCTAGCTTGATCCCATCCAAAGACACCACGTGGCCTAAGAATGCCACAGAATCAAGCCAAAATTCACACTTAGAAAACTTGGCATACAACCTCTTCTCCCTCAATGTCTGAAGCACGGTCCTCAAGTGCCGCTCAGGGTCCTCCCGGGACCTAGAATATACCAGAATGTCATCAATGAACACAATGATGAAACTATAAAGATAAGGCCGAAATATGCTATGCATCAGGTGCATGAAGGCTACCGGGGCGTTGGTCAGCCCGAATGACATAACAAGGAACTCATAGTGGCCATATCTGGTCCTGAA
>MDKI01202248.1:0-56003 GCA_005239505.1 Nicotiana paniculata
TTCCTATCAGTCCCGGAGGAAATTAGGACTCCTATCCTAAAGGAGGTGCTAGGTAGACCCTCAAGTTTTGAAGATGAAAATGCTAAGGCAACATATAATGAACAAGTAGAACTGCAGAAAAAGGGTAGCACATAAACATGAAAGGGCTCAAAGACCTCCACAAATAGTGCACATAAACATCATGTCTCATACACAATTAAGGTCCAGATTCAGATCTTATGCATGGTGTCTAAGTGATAATAGCAAAGACATATTTATTGCATAACTCAGAGAGGAAGTCTTAATTAGGCTTGCCTACTGGTTTTAAGCATGCTGACAGTTGAACACTAATCACAAAGGACAGTTCTGATTTTATTTTTTAAGTTGATTACCTAAGGCTTGCCTAGGTGTAGGATAACATGCAACAATTATTCAGATTTGTTAACGACTCTAGGTTGTTTATAGCTAATAACATGCAATTCTAGGTGTTAAAGATGTGCAAGGACTAATTACCAGTTGTTTAGAACAGGGGACTGTTTTAGATATCTGTATTTAGACTAAGTGCAGTTAAATGAGTACGATCCTATAGCATGATGTCTAATGCAGCATGATGCATAATAACCTAAACATGATTTCTAAGTGCACATGAAATTACAACATTATGCACCATTTCTGGAATAGCAAGAGTACAACTTGTTAATGTTATCTTAAGGACAGGATTTCTAAGTGCGCATAGCAATATGAAACATGATTGCAGAAGATACCAATTATTAACATTATTTACCCTATCACAGATGTTTCTAAGTGATGAATGACAGTACTGAAACAAGATGCTGAAACAGTGTACATGGGACCTAAAGAACAGGATTTTTAATGCATGGATGTGAACCTATACATGATTTCTATTGCGCATATAATAAATAAAGCTTAAAACATGGTTTCTACCATTGTAATAACTAAGCATGTGTAGTTACCCTCCCATTTACTATACAGCCCCCATGACTTGTTTACAGATTATTACAAGCCAGGAATTATGAATTACATAAACAAAGTAGAAAATAAGAAGTTATTATATAGGGAGCCTTCACACAGGACCAAATCCTCCAAACCTTATGCCATATGGTATTCATAGCCTTTCACAGTCCGGGTGTGTCAAAGTTCCCTAAGGACCTCAAGGGCTCCCGGGCAATGCTCACACCCAGACTTAGTAACCATGAGTTAAACATGTGCACTGTGGAAATACCCGCCTCAGTGCGTCAGAGTTCAGAGGGAACTCAAGGTCCCAAAGCAGTGCTCACACTGAGAGGGCAAAACTTAAAGGTCCAGGAATCAAGTGAAGTGTAGGAGATAGATTTGAAAAGGTTTTGACATAAAACAACACTAGATTGATTCAGTAAATAAAGAAGTTTTCTGAAAAGGTTTTGATCAGTAATGAAACAACTTGAATATAATGTAAACATCTTTGGAAAAGCAGCAAACAACTCGCACAGATTCAGCACATTCAAACATAGATTTCAGTCAAGGGCAATGGGAATTGGGGACACATAGAGCACATAACATGATGAACACAAACTAGGCAGAAGCCTTGCAATTGGTTACATGTAGGGGGGCAAAAACTTAGGAATACTAGTTTAGACATGGTCATACAGTCAGAGATACCTAGAGTATGGGATCAATCATGGTTGAAAACCAATCACAGAATCAGATTAGAGGGAGTGCTGGGAGGGGGTAGGACATAATTTAGGTTTAAGAAACACATGTTAAGTAACATACAAGGCAATTATAGTATCCTAGGGATTGCATGTTGAGGCTATAAGGGAGGAGATACCCAGAACCAAACAACATAATATGTGAAACTAGTTGCAAGTAGGACAACATAACCATAAGTAAAAGGAAACAAGAAGCAAGATGCATCGTAATAACCAGAGAAACATGTTGTTTTGGAGACTTTAAATATAAACTGGAAACATACCAGTTGAAGACAGCAAATACAGAATAAGAGGCAAGTAGAATAGCTAGTCTTGGCTTCCAGCCGACTAGAAATAGCAAACAATCGAGAGAGAGAAATAGTAGATTGCGTGTGTGTGAGCAAGAGAGAATAGAACAAGGTCTGTGTTCATCCTTTGTTAATGAAAGAGTAACGTGTATATATAGTTTTTGAAAACCACTAGTGAATAAGGCGAGAAATCAAAATAAACCAGTAATTATGGACTGAGCACCAATCAGTACACAATCAGTATAGGTATCCCTTAATTAAAGGGATTGAGTTCAAACGGCTAGCAGGCAAAACAACAAATAAGGAAAGTTCCCATATGGGACATGCATATGACATATAAGGAAACAATTTCAAATCAGTACAAGCATACAATAGAGGCTAGTTTCACAGACTCTAATTAAGGGAATGGGAATCAATTAACAGCAAATAAATCATGTAACAATGTAAAAAATGGACTAAGGTCAGAAATTAATCAGTAAGGTCTCAAATCAAAAGGAATCAGGGATTCAAAATAATAAATCAGGAACCCTAACAAACTAAAACTACAGAGAATCAGGGATTCAAACAGGAGTAACAACAATCAAAGGAAATTAACATGAATCGAATAAATCACAGGCAAGAGGTCAGAAACCCTAATAGTAAAAGCATGTGAAATCAAGGATTCTCATGAACTTATAGGGCAAACAGCAAGACAAACGGGACAACAAGGAAAGAACAACATAGGATAAAACATCATGGAATCATAAAGCTCATACATATGCAAACAATATTGAAGACAAAGTCAGGTAATAATTCGGATAAGAGAGAAAAAATCAAATAAATTACTAAAACATAGTAAAGACCCTAGGATAATGCTGAAAACACCACATGAAAATCATTTTAAAGCGGAGTCTTGAAACCCTAGTTGAAAAAGAAGAGTCGTTTTAGAGAAAATCAGGGACTTCTTTAGGAAACAACGAAATAGCTCAAAACATATACAGATCTATCATATTTAAACATTTAAGGTTTCAAAGAGAACCCAGAGAGATAAAGAAAAACCTCAAGTGTCGCTGGTTTAACCCCCAAAGGTCATAGACCTTGCTTGAACAGCCGGATGTAACCGGAGATGGCCGGAGGGTGATGAACACAGGTCCAGGAGGTAGGAGGATTCAACCCAGGTCTCTTGAAGACCTTAGAGATGGCAAACATCGGCGTGAGGGAACCACAGGAGGTGGGAGGATGGTGAGAGTTTCATGGTCTCCGGCAAAGAGACGGCCGGAGAAGGCGAAGAGATTCATCGGAGCCCAAAGAGACAGGAAGTCTCTAGAAGAGACTTAGAGAGATAGAGAGAGATTTAGAGAGATGAGGGACCGGTGAGAATGAGAGGGATCAGGGGGGTTAGTCTAGTTTAATTAAGGTAAGTTGAATCCGGGCCATTGATCAAAATCAATCAACGGCCAAGATTAGATCAAGTCTGGACCGGGTATCTTTAGTGGGTTGGGCCTGGGTATTGGACGAATTTAGTTGGGTGGTTTGGGCTGGTTTCAATAGGCTGAAATTGAATTAAATTGGGCTATAATTTAAATAGGAAGGGGTTGATTGTTAAATACCCGATTAAATAGATAAATAATTAATCAAAATAGCTAATAATTACATAAAATTAAATTAATGCTAAATAGATGAATTAATATAATTAACTAATATTAAAAATATAAAATGACTAACTATTGAATTAAAATGGCATACAATTTAAAATTAAACTATAGTTGCAAAATTATTGTAATTATGGCCAAATAATGCCAAATTGACTAATTTGTGAAATAATCAAATCCTAATAGGGTTAAAAATGATATATTGAGCTAGGAAATATTCTGAAATTATTTATAATACAATTATGAATAATTATTGAATATAAAAATACTGAATAAATTGGAAGAGAATTTAATAAAAATATGAAAAATTACGGAAAAAACCAGTTATTATAAAGAGTGATTTTGAAGGTATACATGCAAATTTTAAAATAGTTTGAGAAAAAATTGGGTATCAACACCTATATACACATTTATATGCGGATCTGGAGAAATACATATAAAAGGCCGGAGATGTGAAAGTTTTGGGTCTGGATTTTAGTGGATCTTACTGGAAATACATTTTTCCGGCGAGTCATTTGCTCTTCGTTTTCATATTTTCCTTTTATTTTACGGATCCGAAAGGGAAACGAAATAGATAGCTAAAACTCCGACCTTGGTGTTTGGTCAGAATCTTGCCGAAGAATTTTCCGGCGATCTTTGCGCGTGTTCCCTCTGATCGCTGCTCCATTGTCTTAACGCTTTTGTAGCAGCGTCTCAGGCGACTTTTATTGTTTGTTTGTTGGTTACTTCATTTTTCAAAACCAAAATTTTGGGATGTGGTATTGAAATGAATGTAATGGGTTTTGGGAGTAGATTTTTGGAACTGCTAGAATCTTGATATCCAAACTTACTAAATTGCTGGAGAAATTGAAAATTATTATTACTGCCATGGGCTTATCAAAGTATTTTTATTGTTAGTGCATCTCGCTTTCATTGAAAAATATAACAAGAAAGATATTTACTGGTAAAATCTCGAAGTGTCTTTGATTCAAACATCCCAAAGAAAAGGACAGAAGGCCTAAACGTATTGAAGAAACTAACATGTGGATTTAAAGGTTTAACAAAAATCCAATCAGTGAGATTAGTTGATTTTTAATGCTGGAATCAGCCTTTTCAATTCATCTTTAACTTCAAAATGGTCGGTTTTAGATTCTTTTTGTATTTAATTTGATTTTTTTTTATGCCCGAATATAGGAGAAGGGAAAGGGGTTGCCATTGATGGAGGGCCTGGACCGTGGAGAAGAGAAGGAGAGAAAGAAGAAGAAAAAAAAGGTTTGGTCGGGTATTGGGATTTTTAATGGATTCGGGTAATTAAAATTAGGGGTGGGTCTATTTAATCCTGAAGTGACACGTGGCCCTCCATCCAAATTAGGGATATTTTTGAATAAAAGTATAACAGTAAGGGCTCAAACAACCAGATAGTAAAACAAAGGGTAAGTTTATATAATATTTTAAAGTATAGGGATATATTTGGTCATTTTTCCGAATTCGATAAAAACGATAGAACAACGGAAAATACCATTAGACCCCCAATTGGCAGAGCTTTAAGTCATAGAGGAGAGGGCAAAATTTGGCAAATCGCAAGCAGATTTTTTTTTTTGAAATCCCGATTTTAACTCTTTTCTTACACCCCCAACTCCCGCTTTTAAATAGTAGCAATGCGCGCACACAATTCATGTTATCGACTCTCGAAATAATATTAATATAGATTAGTTTTATCTTAAATTAGACAATATTAAGAACACAGAATTTTGGAATTAAAAAAATGTATATCTACGGGGTCCTTTCATTAGAAGAAAAATAGTCATTCAACCTTCTCTCCGAAGGTGTCCTTTTCAAATAGTATAAATATCGTGCACAAATCCGTCAAGCTTAAATTGAATTTCTTTTCAAACTAATAAACCAACTCAAATTAGTTAAAGAGGATGCAACCATAGTTGCTTCTGCTTCTTAATACCAGCAGGCAGCAGATGTAATTTACCGGGGTCTCTTTTTTCTTCAGGACCAATCGTATCTCTAACCTTACGAAGAACAAGTTAATTTGTCCGTGCTTCGCACAGTTCTAGAAAAATAATAGTAGACGAAGGATATAATTTTTTTTGTCCAATTTAGTTGAGATAAAAGAGATACAAATTTTATTTTATATGCATACATAATTTAATCCTATGAATTGACTATATTATAAATATAAGTCATCTTTAATTAAAAAGCAAGCTCGTAATTTCCTTAATTCAAGCACTATACATGTTCCAATTTACAAGAGAGGGGCATCCAAATTGCTCCATGATCAGTAGCATAAATAATATACGTTCACTCCACTGCATCACTTCAACAAATGTTTTATAAATACTTTAAGAAAAATGATGAAATATGAATGATGATTTACAAAATCAAATGCATAAAATAAAATTGAACATATAAGGAGAAAGTGTTTTAAGTGGCTCAAAAGTAATATATTACATTAACAAAAGATGGCGGTCTCAAGTCACAGAATAAAATCCCTCTTTTTTCTTCCAAATTTGGTGAAATATATCTCTTTTCCAAAATAAGTGAGCTGAAGGTCTATCGGAAACAGTTTCTCTATTTTTCCGGGTAGGACAGGGGCGGCTCAATAAATTTGGTGGCCTAAAGCTAAATTTCAATAATATACCTTAGTTATAAATATACATAAAAATTAAGCAGTATTCCAAAAAAAATCCTCTTTTTTATAATTTTTTTAAGAGTTTTTATATCATAGTATTTAATATTTTTTAAGAAAATAAGAATATACACATATACTATTATTAGGAAATGGGGCCCTTCAAAAGTTGGGGCCTAAAGCAACGACCTTAGTGGCCTGCCCCTCTGGCCGGCCTCGTTCACTATATAAGATAAACAAATTTTCTATTCCTTTGCATATTTATATTTATGTGATTGTGTATTAATCTTTTAACTCTATGTAATAAGTTAGGATATATCAAATTTTTGGTGTATCAATGTTTGTTTCTCTTTAAATATTTTGTCTTATTTAGGTTTATTTTTTACCGAGAAACTTTTATCAATTTATTAATTATTAAAACTTATGACTATATGCTTATCATAAAATAAATTATATTTATCATAAGCACAATTGTATTCACTACTAAAAAAATAAGTTTTAGCGACGGAAAAATTTTGTAGCTAACGGAAAATCCGTCACTAATCTCATTTAGCGACGAATAGCAACGGATTATCAAGAAAATTTGCTAGCTACGAGTGTTTTAGCAACCGATTAGCGACGATGTTCGTAGCTAATTCCAATTTTTTTGTAGTGATTTAAAATAAAATGACAAATAAAATATTTTATATTTGGATCGATTTAGAATCTAAAATTTTGAAGAAATTACGCCCTTATACTCATGTGTATTTTGTGCTTGTTTCTTATTTATGAGGTTATTGTTAATCTTCATAAGAATTGTGGTTTTTGCCATGGACATATCATGAAAAATAAAGAAATGCTAATCTCTTTCACCATGAGGAGTATATCAGAATCCGGATCTCTCATCCTTGTCCCAGATGAAGAAACTAACAGTACCAATTGCAAATGTACAACTTATATTAATTCACATAATTTACTATCTGACATTAAGTATTTGTTGAGATAATGATTAGTCTCATGACTCTCATCCTCCATACATAGAGCCTTCTCCATTGACGTAAAATTATCAATTTCAAATAAGCTACAATGTTTCTGCATTTAAATATGTAGCAATAGACAAGAAGTGAGAATTTCAATTCGAAGAGCAAAGTATTGTGTTAAATGTAGTCAACAAATGGGGTTGACTCTTAAGGTACTTTTTTATTTATTCTTATAATCTATTTGGCCAAGTTTCTAAAATCAACTTATTTTGAGAAATGCTTTTCTCAAAAGTACTTTTAAAAAAAGTGTTTTTTGTGAGAAGCAGTTTGTGTTTGACTAATTAATTTGAAAAACACTTTTGAACAGTAATTAGTGTTTGGCCAAGCTTTTGAAAACTGCTTCTAAGTGTATTTTTCTCAAAAGTGTTTTTCAGAAAAGTGCTTTTGGAAAGAAGCTGCTTTTTTCTGTTTCTCAAAAATTGTTTTTACTTCTCCTCAAAGCACTTTTTTTCATTCCAAAAGCTTGACCAGACAACTCAATTTTTTGTCAAAAGTGCTTGGCAAAAAAAAATAAAAATACTTTTGACCCAGAAAAAACTTACCAAACAGGCTATTAGTGTTATTGATACTAACTTTTTAACAGAATCTTATCTTTTTCCCAAAATAGTGCTTTAATCATGAACTGCTATTGTTTGATGTTGATCTTCAACCTGCCTTCGGCTCAACAACTGGGAAGATATGGGTGAACAAGGAGATAAATATTATCCTAGATTTATGATATAACTTTAATTTAGGTACAAACTCTTGCTGTATTGATTTCTCAAATACGTTAGGAGTGACGTTGTTCAACAACCACCTAAATATGTATCATTTCTCAACACCTAAATATGTATTGTTAGGAGTGATGTTGTTCAACAATCACCTAAATATGTATCATAATAAATAGGCACGGTTAATCGATGACCATTCAATCAACTGAAATAAGCACGTAGTTGAACAAATAAATAAATTCAAAGGTTAAATTATATTAAAACATAACAAGAATTCATCCTCCAGGAGGTTCCATCAAAATCCCAAATAATAAATTAGCTAATCATAATAGTATGCATAACTACAATACTAGAATTCATAACCAATAATGGAAATAGGAAGAAGGAAGTGAAAAATTCGTAGAAGAATTCGCCGCCTTGCTCCTATTGTGTCTTTGCCTCCTTAGGTCCAAAGTGTGTCAAAAGTCCTCAAAATACCATTTTTCCATGTATATATACCAAGTAGGGTCAGGCCCAAATAATTGTACATTCTCATACGCAAAAAGGATACTTTTTCCCGGAAAAAATGTACTTGGCCGCGCACATTTCACACTTTCTGCCCCATTTGCGCGGTCAGTGCGCGGCCGCGCATTTGCCGCGCACCTTTCACCCTGTTCTGTTTGTAATTTGGAAAAACGTAAAACATGAAAGTTGTATCCCTTTGAATTAGTTTTTCAACCATATATTGTGAATCCCAAATGGAGTTCTGAGAAAAAAGTTATATGCATTTTACTAGACAACGCGTAATATGCCTACTCGATTCTTTGTTCGTTCTTAACTATCATCCGATGATCCCCGAACACGATCCCGACTTAATTACTTGGGCTTTTACTCAGACTTCAAAGATCCAAATCACTTGAATTCATTCCATAACATCTACATAGCTCGGAATCATTTCTATAAGGCATAAAACACACAATCAGTGCAAAACACTAGCGATTAAAGCTCAAACTCAATTAAAGTGCAGTAAATTAGAGTGTAATAAGCGACTAAAATACGCAATTATATACTACCATCAATACCCCACACTTAAACCATTGCTCGTCCTTGAGTAATCAAACTACACTTTATATAGACACGACTTTCTTAAACAATTCTCCTAACTCATCACACCAAGAATACTTAAAATAGACTAAGCACAAAAGCGTAACATCTTCAAGATTTGACTTACAAGTACGCATTATTCACAACTCACTCACTTACTCTAACATAGAGGTCACTGACATTACCTTTCCTTCATGAATCAAGTGCCCTCACACAACAAAAGAGAGTAGTTCCACACAATAAAATTTAAGAACAATTAGGAACTCAAGATAGAAATAATTCACTCACTCTCAGAAATAACATTCATATATCACAAAAGATGCACGATAGGCTTGCCCGTAGTGTACTACTCTACTAATCGAGTTCATTCAGTCTAGGATCAAGTAGAACTTTATTTGATTGTACTGTAGGGTGTAGGACAGGTAGGATACATTTAGATATAAGAGTGACTACACTTCCCTAAGCACTTTAATACATATACTTTAACATTCAAACTCCATACTTATGTCAAACCAAACTCCACCTTCACATCAATGTATATTACTCCATACTTCTTTAAGCACAATTACATCAAGATTCACCACTTATCAAGGAATATATATATTTTTCACAGAAATACAACTATTTTTTCCTTCTCTTTGTTTTTTTTTAATTCAAGTGGCTCTTAATTTTTCAATACTGTGCACCTTTCTCCTTATTTCATTAGTTCCATTCAAAATCCAAATCAATCACCCCACACTTTAACTTTTTCACAGTTCATAACAAATTCAGTGCTCATGAGAGGTTAGAAGTATAACAGCCAAAATAGGCTTAGCCCGTGAGGCCAGCCCAACCCACCCGCTACTAGGGTAGGGTTGGGCTAGGATTTTTTGAGCCTATTTAAACTGAGGCTTATAAGCACGACCCAAGTCAGCCCCTTGGCCCTTGAGGCTTGACCGAGGTTGGGTCTGCGCCGGCCCGTAGGCCAAAAATTAATTAACTATTAAATATTTAATATTTAAAAAAGTATAAACTAAAAAAACTATTAACTCTAATCCCAATTCTCCAATCCTAGATTTCTCATTTACCCTTCCATATCAACTAGAATTTAGATTTTTGACATGCATGTTATATGGCAAAATTAGTTTTTTCTTTTGCTTAATAATAACGAAGTCGAAAAATTTTAGGTGGCCAATAATAATTTTTTTCAAAAGAAAATATTACTTTAAGTGGACAATGGTCAGTTTGGATTACTTTAATGTATTATTAATATTTAAACTACTCTCTAGTATAGAAAAATATCAATTTAAAAAAAATTGCCCACTAGCAAATTTCAGAAATTTTAAAATTTTATAAATTATAATGATGAAATCAGCAAATGATGTTAATCCTAAATTAAAAAATCTCAGCATATAAACTTATTGAACCAATCCCTGAATCTGAAAAAAAAAAATGAAAGAAAAGTATTAAGAAAAATATTCATGTAACTTTAAAAAGAAGAGCTAGAGGTATGGATAATTTGCATTTCAATTACAAGATTCCTCGTCAAATATCAAGATTTTTGTAGCTCTACACAAACAGAAGTTGTTTACATGATTAATCGACTATATCACAAAAAAATATTTAAGGATTTAAAGAAATTCTTTTTCCTAAAAAAAATTGAAGGGCCGACCCGCCCTAGCCCGCAGCCTTCTTAGGGCTGGGTTGGGCTGATCATTTAAGGCCCGTTCATATGAAGGGTCGGCCCATCCTAGCCCCCCAAATTTAAAAGCCCACGAGGCTTGGGTTGGGCTGGGCTGACTCGTTGACAGCTGTAGTTAGAAGGTTCAAATAGATGGTTAATTCAAAAAAATGGGTAAGGCTTGTAATATGGTTGCCAAAGAAACAAAATTATAGGCTCAAAGGGGTTAACTACGATACATAACAATTAGGGGGGTAAAATATATATATGGCTCAATAAAGAAACGCCTATATCACTTCCACGACTGAACAAAACTACTATTTCATTTTGCAAACACACGGGGGCAAGTTCTAGACATCAAATGCAATACACAGAATAACACACAAACTTCACACACGCATGGTACATAACTCACTCGGGATTGGTTTCATCAAGACACTCTAGTCAAAGCAGTTAAGCAAAGTTAAGCTTATACAATTTAAGGTACTTATACAAGAGTCAAAAAATGAGCCTAAGTGTCACAACCAAAGTACTCATTATTCTCAAGGCATAACAAAGTCAAGAGATATTGCTTCAATTCAAAACACAGCATAATGGCTCTTATTCCTAAAAAATTAAAACTAGCTACACCTGGTTCAAACAAAACCCTTGAAAAAGAATCGCGGAAACAAGAAAAACTAAGGGGTAATTGCTACACTACCTAACAAAAGAATTTTTTTTTATCTTTTTCATTTCGACTTAAATCCCTCAAGAAAATTTTCGAATAGATCCATCATCAAGAAAAGTCCAATCTTTTCTATTTTTGTAAATAAAAAAATTATTCAATTAAACTAACACAACTAAAATAGCATGGAAAGCCACCCAAACAATCTCCTCACTCCACACTTAAAATTGTGCATTGTCCCCAATGTACACCCATAAATACAAGAGGGTAAAAGACACTCCATGGTAGGCCAAAGACCGAAGCACTAGCAGCTCATGTGGTACTCAAACTTCTCCCAAGCCTGATCCTTCGTGTAGGTACCTCACACTTAGTTTCAATCATCTGGTTTGTTATTTCATCCTTCCAATGACTTTTCTTTCCATGCTCCTAAAAAAAAATCAAAAATCGACACTACAAGAATAATACAATAATAAAAAATAAAAATAAATTAAAAAAGTAAAGCTGGGTTTCCTCCCAACAAGCGCTTGATTTAACGTCGCAGCACGACATGAACCACTTTTTGCCTCCACCCTCAAGCTTATGAATTGAATCCCAAGTTTTGATTCAAGCTTATGATTATGCTCTTGGGGCAATACAAATTATTGCGAGCCAAAAATTAAGTGATTCTTTAAGCACATTTTGACTTTCAACCGAGGAGTGTCACCTTGCCTAGCGGCCTTGAAAATTTCAGAATATAAAGCTCATCCACCTCTTCCTTTGACTCTTGCATTGGCTCATACAGATCAATTCTCATTCCTCCTTCCAAGCACAATGTCGAAAAATAATTAGAGTGAGGACCACTGCGCTCAAAATGAAAATTCAACTTGTTATCAACGTCCTCTTCTTGCCACAAACTAGAATCAATTAAAATTGTATATGTAAGGTGCTTAGTTGACTCCAGTACCACTTCTTCAACATCGACAATCAAATTCTAGTTGGTTGGTTTGGTCATTCATAATGTAAGATTGTCGCACTTTACAAGGTTCAATTAGTTTATTAGCTTGAGCCTCCAAGTTGTGAATAATTGTCCCTTGCCTTTGTATTTGCAGTGATTTCTCATCATATTGTTCCATGAGGCCCTTTAAGATATCTTTGATCTCCTTCAGGTCAGCTTCCCTGGATCCTTTGTTCCTATTTACTTCACCAGAAAAAGTATAACCATCATAGCAAGGGATTAGGGGAGGATAAGAAATATAAGCACAACCATGAAAGTGACCATCTTGACCACCACACATATTCCACACATAAGATTGAGTTGGTGCACATAACTCGCTCTGGGAATATTTTGACAATTTTTCCACAGGTGGTTTCCTCCACAATATGCATAAGGATGATCAAAACTAGAATTACCAACATCAAAACTCTCATAATTCCAATATGCCATGTCTCACAAGTCAAAAGTAAAAATAAAAAATAATCAAATACAAGAAAACAAAAATAAAAGTTCACACTTGCAACCTAGAAATATGTACACCTACAGCTACACCGTTAGTTCTCCGATAACGGCACCAAAAGTTGATCACGCCCAACTATGCCTTATAAAAAGAACTAAGCGGTCACTGCAAATATAATCTGGTCTAAGAGTCCGGAGTCGAATCCCACAAAGAACTAAGATTTCGCCATAATTGTTCAATATCGCTAAGAAGACAAGCTCGAATAAATTTCTAAGTTATAAAGATATTCTTTGATCTAACTAATTAACTAAGAAACTAAGAAGTAAATTAATAACTAAAGATACTAAAAGTTGGAGATTAAATTTAGGGGGTCTAGAGTTATAATTTCCCCAAATGTTGGAATCTTTCCCGTTATGTTCCCTACAATTTCGCCTATGTATTCTCTACTGATCGTGAGCAGTTTAGGTGCTGTAATTCTCTCTTGAGCAACTACAACAATTTACTAGACATATTCTCTCGAACTACGCTAGTTGACTTTATCTAACCGCTCATTATGACCACGTCAAGGCTTTGTTATTTCTAAACCTACCTTTAACCCGTTGTATTGATTTCTCACATACGTTAGGAGTGACGTTGGTCAACAACCACCTAAATATGTACCATTTCTCAAGAAACACATAATAAATAGGCACGGTTAATCGATGGCCATTCAATCAACTAAAATAAGCATGTAGTTGAACAAATAGACAAATTCAAAGGTTAAATTATATTAAAACATAACAAGAATTCATCCTCCAGGAGGTTCCATCAAAACCCTAGATAACAAAATAGCTAATCATAATAGTATGCATAACTACAATACTAGAATTCATAACCAATAATAAAAATAGGAAGAAGGAAGTAAAAAATTCGTAGAAGAATTCCCCGCCTTGCTACTATTGTATCTTTGCCTCCTTAGGTCCAAAGTGTGTCAAAAGTCCTCAAAATAATATTTTTCCATGTATATATACCAAGTAGAGTCGGGCCCAAAAAATTATACCTTCTCCTGCGCAAAAAAGTACACTTTTTCCCGGACAAAACATGCTCGGCCGCGCACCTGGAAGGTGCCCGCACACTTGGCCGCGCACATTTCACACTTTCTGCCCCATTTGCGTGGTCAGTGCGCGGCCGCGCATTTTCCGTGCACTTTTCACCCTGTTATGTTTTGAATTTGAAAAAATATAAAACATGAAAGTTCTAGCCCTTTGAATTAGCTTTCCAACCATATATTTGTGGAGCCCAAATAGAGTTCTGATCGAAAAGTTATGTGCATTTTACTAGACAGTGCATGATATGCCTACTCAATTCTTCGTTCGTTCTTAACTATCATCCGTTGATCCCCGAACACGATTCCGGCTTAATTCCTTGGGCTTTCACTCAGACTTAAAGTATCCAAATCAGTTGAATTCATTCCATAACATCTATATAGCTCGGAATCACTCCTAAAAGGCATAAAATACACAATTAGTGCAAAACACTAGCAATTAATGCTCAAACTTAATTAAAGTGCAGTAAATTAGAGTGTAATAAGCGACTAAAATACACAATTATATCCTATCATCAAAAATTAACAGAGTATTGTGAGTGCGTATTGAAATTACCTCCGTACTGATGCAGTAAAAAAATGTCTTAATGTTGTAGCATTATTGTCAAGATTTTCTGAGGTCCTCCGTATAGTTCATTAATTTAAGCCTACCCTTGAAGAATACTTTTTTAGTAACTGGTGTAAAAGAGTGCATGAAATTGCATGATTTCTATTGTGAAGTAGGTTGTGGGATAATATTGAATTATCTTTCTGGTTGAGAGGAGGAACTACTGGTGAAACTGATTATTTGATGTAAAATTACAATTGTCAATTGACCTCTTCCTTTCTTTAATTCACAGACACAGGAGGTCAAATTTCGATTGTTGTGAAAGTTACTGAATGAATCTATTTCATTCTAATTCGATCTAAGTTTTTTTTTAAAAGTATATGTACTTTATTTAGTATTTAATCAGGAGGTTTCTCTTTTTCCTCGGGGAAAAGGATATCCTTTTTCCATTTCCTTACGCTAGCTATCCACTCCTCTTTTCACTTTTTATCATCATCATTTCAATTTCTTTTCTGTTTTAATTCGAATTCCAGCCCTTGAATTTCGTTCCGTAGTTCAATCCGGAACTCCAGATGTGTAAGTAGCGGCCAAGCGGCTCTGTTCTTTTCAAAGAGGTTATCCTTCTCTCTCCCCGCTTCTTAGTCTTACAGGATAGCTCACCATTCAAGTAAGTCACTTTACCTGGCGCTTACTGTCTTCTTTCTAGCCTAATTGGTAGCAGTCCCTTTTTAGTACCACCTTTCCTTTTCTTCTCTTTCAGCAGCCTCGTAGGCCAGCTGAAGACCGAATAAAGCAGTTCAAGCCCGCTTGAGATCTATCCAAGACCTGGACGATGGCTACTGCCAATTCAAGTGCCACTTATCTTAACACAACTCGGGCTAATCGACAAAGTGTGGATTTCATATAGTTAAAAAAAAGGGACATGCTATATCTAAAATGTATGAAATATAGTAAAGATCATAACATGAGTGATTCGACAGATTTGGATTCATATATATATATCCATCCAAGATCATAAAATAAGTGATTCGGCATATTTTGGATTCATATATATATCCACCCATGAGGTACTTCATTCTACGATATATATAAGATCCACCTGTCTCGATGAAAACAGAATTTTGCGAATTCTCCCCCGAACTGGAAGATCATTTCGAGATCTTCGAAAATATTCGAGGGTTCAATGTTACTATTGTAACTTCGGCCAACACACAAGATGAGAGTTTTCTTGCATCGTCAGTAACTCCTCTGTTGACATTAGTTCATTTTCGGTATGGCTATTGAGGATTTGACATCCCTCTTGGGCATGATGACGATGTTCGAAATCCAATCAGAATAATCTACTACCTTAATTGAATCAGTCTAATAGTAACTAGCGAAGATATGGCAAACAAATAAAGTAGCCCTACGTTCGGATATGACGATACCATACCATAATCTTTGACACCCTGTATTCTAAAACTATGAAATGTGGTGATTTTATTTTGTTTGTTATATGTTGGTATGCCTATTGTTGATTTATGACAAATTTTAGTTTATCAAAGCATTCCTCTTTATAACTTTTTTGGCTATTTCTTTGTCTCTATTATACAAATATAGTTTCCCCTCTTTATTGTCTTCAATTGGATAATGCTGCGAGCTTTGCTGAGATTTTTACTTGAATTTGGAATTTTTAAGTTGAAACTTAAGACCTTTATTTAACTTTTGTCGGTCTAACTTTCATAGGAATGCTTTGTTGATCTGACAAAGATAATGATTCTCCTTTCATTTTCTCCCTATATTCTTCCAAGGACTCAGGTTCATGCCTTTTTTTAGTCTCTTTTTCTTTAGGTGAGTGTTAGAGTTCACAAAGCTCTATTTGAAAATAAGCTCCTGTCAAATGGTTAATGTTTGAATTTACAGGGCTATCTTGGAATTTGTAATAGTCTTATCCATCAATTTTAGGTAAGTTTAGAAGTTCAATTGAAATTGAGAAAAATGGTGATTCTCTGAGGCAAGAAATTAATTTTCCGGTTATGGTAAATGTAACGATCCGACCGGTTGCACTTCGCTCGGTAGCTTACGAACATGTGTAGCTCCGTATGATGTATTTGACTTATGTGAATTGTTGGTTTTGATTTTCAGGTTATTCAGGATTGATTTGGAAGAATGGTTCTCAGCTAGGAAGCTTTAAATTGGAAGAGTTGGCCAAGTTTGACTTTTTAGTATTTGACCTCGGATTGGATTTTTTATGGTTCCGTTAGCCCCGTTGGGTGATTTTGGACTTAGGAGCGCGTCCGGATTGTGATTTGGAGGTCCTTATTAGAATTTGTCTTGAAATGGTGATCACGCCTAACTATGCCTTATAAAAAGGACTGAGCGGTCGTTGCAAATATAATCTGGGTAATTAGCCCAAAGTCGAATTCCACAGGGAATTAACCTATCAATTACTTTTGCAAACTCAGTAAATTCTCCATAATCAACTTCCCAGATGTTTTGAATAACAATTGGTGATATTTCTACTAACTATGACTGAATAAGATTAATCAAACTAAGAGCTAACTAAGACTAAGTTGTAAACAAATAAGAGAAGGGTCTAAGGTTGTGATTTCTCCTATTGATGGACTTCCTTCGTGTTATGTGTCATATAGATTTGCCTAATCTTCTCTATCGATCATGAGCACTCTTACTACTGTAACTCTCTCCCGAGTAATTACGATAATTTACTAGACGCACTCTCCCGAGTTACGCTAGCTGGATTTTATTACAGCTCACTTAGATCGCACCTAAGATTTCGTTATCCCTAATCCCACCTTAAAACCCTCAATTATTGTTCCTCATATACTTTTGAAGTGGTGATGTTCAACAACTACCTAAATATGCACTCTCTCCCGAGTAATACATACTAAATAGGCACAGCTAATTGAGGTCCTTCAATTAACTACAACAGAAACATAGTTGAACAAATAGAGATTAAACTGGGCAAACTATATTAACATAACAAAAAGTTCATCTTTCAACAGGTTCCATCAAAAACTTAGACTAAATAACTTAGCTACTCATAATTGTGTTCATAATAACAACAACAAGATTCATCATGATTGTAAAAACAAAAGGGAGAAAGGTAGAACTCGATGCCGAATTATCCCCCTTACCTCTTGCCTCTCCTTACCTTGAACAAAACTAATAAAACCTTGATATCCTCTCTTTTGGGTGAGCTGGAACTTTTATAGGTTAAGTGGAATTACTCCCGATATTTCAAAATTGCCCCATGAAGTTACCGCGTTCTGGATGAACTAGCGCGCCGCGCTAAATGCAATCTACATTGTCCCGTTTCTTCTGGACTAGCGCGGCCGCACTAATGACCGCGCTAATGGCACTTTATTCTACCCTGGTTCTCCTGCTCTAGCGTGGCCGCGCTAAGGCCACGTCTGGCCCACGCTAGATCGGGTCAACTATTTTTCTCTTCCTTCTTTCACACGTACTCAACTCCGAGGGGCTTTCCTTGCTTTAATTTAGCTCCAAACACTGTCCTATGTCCTCATAAGCATGACTTGCTCCTTCAAAACATAAAATCCACAATTAGAGCCATTTTATCGTCATTTAACCTTCCTAGAACAGTGAAGCATTGTAAAGTTGGGGTATAAATAGTCGTTAAACTACATGAATCTAGCCTATTATCAACACCCCACACTTAAATCATTGTTAGTCCTCGAGAAATCCACCATACTCTACAAAGGTTCCTTCACTAAGCATTTCCCTAACATGTCACACCAAGAACATATTACCAATGTTGCGTCTAGTAGTGTAACATCTTTGCCTCAAGAGTTGACTCTCACATGCCGTGCAATATTCATACTTACTCAATTTACTCTATACAGGGGTCAAGACTTACCTTTCCTTCATGAATCAAGTGCCTCACATCACACAAGAGATTAGTTCCACAAGTAATAACATTAAGAACAATTAGGAACTCAGATAGACAAAATTCACTCACTCTCAGAAAGACATTCATATGCCACAAAAATGTACCATAGGCTTGCCCATAGTGTACTACTCTACTAATCGAGCTCATTCAGTCTAAAATCAATTAGGATTTCATTTGGTTGTAATGTAGGCTAAGGGACGGGTAGGATATATTTGGATATAGTGACTAACCTCCCTAAGCACTTTTAATACAATTACTTTCGCATTCAGAACCAAACTTATGTCAGACCAGACATTCCACCACACTTCTATTTGTAATACTCCCAAACTCCTTTAGGTGCAATTTTTGTATCAAGTCACCACTTATCAAGGACTACATTTACTTATTTTCTTTTCTCTTTTTTTTTAAGTGGCACTTATTCTTTCATTTTTCAAAGCACTGCACCTTTTTCCCTATTTCATTGGTTCCACTCAAAAATCAAACCAACCACCCCACACTTTAACTTTTACATACTTCATAACAATTCAAGTGTTCATGGGAGGTAAAGGGGTTCAAACAGATGGGTTGTTCAAACAATTGGGTAAGGTTTGTAATGTGATTGCCAAAGAAACAGGATCATAGGCTCAACGGGGTTAACTACTATAGATCACATTTCGGTGGGTATACTTTATATATCTGGCTTAACAAAGAAACGCCTATATCACTTCTAAGACTGAATAAAGCTACTATTTCGCTTTGCAAACACACATGGAAAGTTCTAGGCATCAAATGCAGAACATAGAATACAATACAACTCACGGACACTTGGCACATGACTCACTCCAGATTGGCTTATCAAAACAGTCTCGTCTGAGTACTCAAGTCAGTTACAAACATGCAATTTAAGGCACTCTAACAAGAATCAACACTGAGACTAAGCGTCACACTCTAGTGTCTACTGTGTTTAGGTGTAACAACGTTAAGGGATTCTCTTCCTATCTCAGCTCATCGCCAATAAGTACCAACTAAAAACTAAAAACAAATTAAACAAAAATTAACTACACTTGGTTCAAGCAAAACCCTTGGAAAAGAACCGCGGTCCAAATAAAAACCAAGAGGGAGATACTACACTACCTAAAATAGAAAATCTTTTTGGTATTTTATTTAGACTTACTTCCCTCAAGAAAACTGTCTAGGAAATCCGTCGTCAGGAAGAGTCCAACATATTTATGGTTTTTTTTTTGTCGAATTAGACCCTCAAGAACCCCGTTGAATGAGATCCGTCATCGGGACAAGTCGACTTACATAATTACACTACTACTTAAAACCAAAAAAACAAAAGAAAACAAAAGAAAACATATAGCAATTATGTTCCTACATATATACACATACAATGAAGTGTCCCCCACCCCACACTTAAAAGGAAGACATGTCTTCATGGCATACAAAATAAAGAACTGTGAGGTAAAGGAACTTCCCTAAAGGATCAATCTTGATCGGAGACCGTCCCTGGGTCCAGATGACAAGCACGACCCAAAGCCTGCAACCAATCCATTATTTTCTTCTCTGATTTTGCATTTTGGGTGGCTAGCGCATCAACTCTTGACCCCAAGTCGGTGTTCGAGGTATGAAAACCTATCATCTCCTGCTCCAGATTGTCCAGCCTATGACTCCGACGGGCCCTAGACGGTCCTGCTACGTCGGAAACATGCTCATAAGTGGGCCGCTCCGCCCCCACTTCTACCTGTTTGTCCTCCTCCTCTTCAGGATCATTCTCCCCATCAGAACCACCATCCACCACATGATCCTTCCCAGTAGTTACCTTTTCTGCTCAAAAGGCAGCCTCTATCGATACTTTGCCATCTACCGCCAAATTTTTCGGCACCCGGGCTGCACGGCATAATCTAGTGACAAGAGAGGGGAAGAAGAATCCATCCTAATTGGACAGCGAATAAACATCTCCTGGTGCATGAGCTTGGCCACATCAAAGTCATGGCCATTCATGAAACACCAGATCAAATAAGCACGAGGAGCATTCACCTCTGTGGTGTTATGGCACGGGATCAGGCGGTTGTTGATGAGGTATAGCCAACACTTCGCTTCAAAGGTGAGTACCGACGACTTGAACTTAGCCCCGTATTTATACCACTCAATCTCCTTGCCAGGGGAACAGATAGTTGGCAGGAACGTCTCCCACTGAGTGAAATGTCTACCATACGCCTCATAGAAGTCATCCATCTCCGCCATGGGACCTGGTAGCCTGTAGGTTCTCCGAATGGCTTCCACAGAGGCGTCAACAGGCCTCTTTCTCACGATGACCACATCATTCCTATGCTCCAAAACATTTGAATAAGATTCTCTCACCATCATCGCATTGGCTTCGTCCGGTTCTTCAAAGAAAACATCCAACCGGCGCCGGAACAGATCATTGTACATGTTCGAATAGTTATACCGGAGGGACGCTGTATCCATGCCACGTTCTGGTATTGGCACCTTTGATTCCTTATCAGAAAATCGTTCCTGATCCTTAGCGGATACAAACTTGTTGATATCATAAGAAACAGTTGACGCTCGTGCTCTAGATGATTCTGCTTGTCTGCTAGAGGAAGGACCGGTGGCTTGGCACTTTCTGGGGGGTTCCATATTATCTACAATACGAAAAATCATTAGCGCAATACAAAAGAAGTGACCTAACTGTGGTTACTCAGACTTCACCCTTAAAATTGGTCACAATTATCATTGACATTCACTGTGGCATTTAAACAAACCCCCCATTAATCATGTTGTAACCCTATTACCACCACAATTTCCCCAAAATCCACCAACTAAGGTAAGAGATACAACTCCACGATTACCACCACCCACAAGCACTACATATACACTACAAATTACTCCTAAGAAAAGAGACGAAAAACTACTACCTAACAAGGAATTAAAAAGAAAACCTAACAGAAATTGGCAAAGAGAAATTATACCTGTGGTGTGAGAAGATTGTGAGAGTTGAAGGTTGAATTAGCAATTAATTTGGGAGGATGAGGGCTGAGAGTATTTTGGGGAGGGAGATAGGCGTGTGTTTTGAGGTGGCGAGAGTACGAGTTTTAGAAGATGAAGTGTTTTAGGAGGAATAGGAGAAAAGGGGTTAGGGTTGGGAAAATAAGAAATAAGAAAAAAATTAAAATCAAAATGAAAAAATAAAAAAAATTAACTGACCAAACCTGTCAGGCCAACCTACAGGCGCGGTCGTAGCGCGCCCGCACTAGTAGCATCGAGACGAGGCAGAAGGGAAGCCAATTAGTACGGTCATAGCGCAGCCGCGCTACTCCTAGACAGACTGATCGTCGATGTGTGCGGTCCAAGCGCGGGCACAAGCGCGGCCGTGCACATGGACCTCGAAATTCTTCACTTTTTTCTACCTTTTTCCTCGGGTCGTCTGGACTTAACACTCACCTAAGCTCACCTGCATATGTTAGTACATACATACAGTCAAATAACATTCTAACTACACCAACTCACTATGCGTTAGGTTGCTTCCCAACCATCGCCTTAGTTAAATTCGTGGCACAACAATTACAACAAGCCAATGAGTTGCCTCCCATGCAGCGCCTGATTTAATGTCGCGGCACGATGCGCTTTAAGGATCGCTTGAACTCTGAGGTTCAGTCAGGTGTATCACAGACACTTCCTTGGTTTCATCCATACCGACATAGAGTTTCAATCTGTGCCCGTTGACTCTAAATGTGTGGGAATCTTTTTCTAAAGCAATCTCTATGGCACCTGAAGGGAGCACTTCGACCACACATAATGGCCTAGACCATCGTGACTTGAGTTTACCCGGAAATAGCCTTATCTTGAATTATAAAGCAACACCACATCTCCGAGTTTGAAGTTTCTCTCAACAATGTTCTTATCATGCAAACTCTTCATTCTCTCCTTGTACAACCTCGTTCTCTCGAAAGCAAGATATCAGAACTCATCTAGCTCATGCAATTCTGTGACTCTATTTTTGCTCGCCACCTCAATGTCTAGATTTAGTTGTTTCAATGCCCACCAGGCTCTATGTTCTAGTTCCACTAGCAAGTGACAGGCCTTCCCGAACACCAACTTGTACGGTGACATACCAATTGATGTTTTAAAAGCGGTTCTGTAGGCCTAGAGTGCGTCATCTAGCTTTTTCGCCCAATCAGTTCTTGTGGCGTTCACAATTTTAGTCAGCACTCTTTATTTCTCTATTAGGCACTTTGACCTGTCCATTAGTCTGAGGATGGTATGGTATTTCCACCTTGTGGCGCACATCTGACTTTTCTAGCAATTTCTCGAAGGATCGATTGCAGAAGTGCGTGCCTCCGTCACTGATAATAGCTCTCGATATCCCAAAACGAGTGAATATATTCTTCTTCAAAAACCCAACTACCACCCTTGCATCATTGGTGGGGAGTGCTGCAGCTTCCACCCATTTGGACACATAATCTAGAGCAACAAGTATGTACTTATTGCCATAGGAGCTGACGAAGGGGCCCATGAAGTCTATCCCCCATACATCGAACACTTCAACCTCTTGAATTGGGTTCATGGGCATCTCATGGCGATGGGAGATTTTCCCGATTCGCTGACATTCATCACAGCCTTTCACCCATTGATGTGCATCCTTAAACACAGTTCGCCAGTAGAACCCGACTTCTAGAACTTTTGTTGCCGTCCTGACTCCTCCAAAATGTCCGCCATATGCCGATGCATGACATGCCTGCAAAACAGAAGATTGCTCTATCTCGGGGACACCCCCTCCGGATCATATTGTCAACACAAATTCTAAACAGATAAGGTTCATCCCAATAATATATGCGACAGTCACGGTAGAACTTTTTATTTTGCACAGAGGAAAGGTCATAGGGGACTATACCACTTGCCAGGTAATTTGCAATGTCTGCATACCTGGCACTTCCTCAAGGCTTGTGGCGAGTAGCTGCTCATCTGGAAAGGTTTCCAGAATATCCTCCGTCTCAACTAAATTTTCAGCTCCTTCAAGTCGTGACAGATGATCCTCGATTTGGTTCTCCGTGCCCTTACGGTCACGAATCTCCAGGTCGAACTCTTACACTAGCAGCACCTAATGAATCAGGCGCGGTTTGGACTCCTTATTTTCAATCAAGTACCTAAGAGCATCATGATCAGTGTATACAATTACCTTAGAGCCAATCAGATATGATCCGAACTAGTCGAAGGCGAACACCACCGCTAGCATCTCCTTTTCAGTCACAACGTAGTTCAGATGGGCCCCACTCAACATCCTACTTGCGTAGTAAATTGGGTGCATTATTTTGTTTTTCCTCTGTCGTAGCACTGCTCCCACTGCATAGTCACTGGCGTCACACATGAGTTCGAATGATTGCTCCCAGTCGGGGGCAACAATGATGGGTGATGTGACTAGCCTCTTCTTCAACTCCTCGAGTGCTACCCTGCAATTATGAGAAAAAACGAAAAGGTGATCTTTTTCTAACAACTTACATAGAGGGTTGGAAATTTTGGAGAAGTCTTTGATGAATCTCTAGTAGAAACCGGCATGCCCGAAGAAGCTCCTGATTGCTTTGACTGATGTGGGAGGTGGAAGCTTTGCTATCATATCAACTTTAGACCGATCCACCTTGATTCCCTTGATTGATACCAAGTGTCCCAAGACTATACCCTCTTGTACCATGAAGTGGCACGTTTCCCAATTGAGTACAAGGTTAGTCTCGATGCACCTCTTCAACACTCGATTCAGATTTGTAAGGCACTTATCGAATGAATTTCCCACCACTGAGAAAGCATCCATGAATACCTCCATTATGTCTTCAACCATGTCGATGAATATGGACACCATGCACCTTTGGAATGTGGCGGGTGCATTGCATAGGCCAAAGGGCATCCTGCGAAAGGCAAAAATCCCATATAGACATATGAACGAGGTCTTCTCTCTGTCCTCTGGTGCGATGGAGATTTGGTTGTACCCTGAGTACCCATCCAGAAAATAGAAGTGAGACCTCCTTGCCAGTCTATCAAGCATTTGATCAATGAAGGGAAGTGGGAAGTGGTCTTTTCGGGTGGCCATATTTAATTTCCTATAGTCCATGCAAATTCTCCAACCTGTGACGGTTCTTGTAGAGATCAGCTCATTGTTATCATTTTTCACCACCGTCATACCACCCTTCTTAGGAACATATTGCACCGGGCTAACCCAGTTGCTGTCAGAGATGGGGAAAATGATTCCCGCATCTAACCACTTAATAATTTCCTTCTTCACCACTTCCTTCATATTGGGGTTCAGCCTTCTTTGGTGTTCCCTGGAAGGTTTGTGCTCCTCTTCCAGCAGAATTTTATGCATACAATATGCCGAGCTGATCCCCTTAGTGTGTTCCATGGTCCACCCAATGGGAGTCTTGCACTCTGTGAGTACCTGCAAAAGTTGTTGTGCCTGCACATCTAACAAACTAGATAAGATAATAACAAGTAATGTGGAGTTAGATCCTAGGAATGCATACCTGAGATGGGCGGGCAGTGGCTTCAACTCCAGCTTTGGTGGTTCTTCTACGGATGGCTTGGCTGGAGGGGTTTCTCTTTTTTCTAAGTGCAGGGGCTCAACTTCAAGTGATCTCTTCCAAAATCCTTTGACCTCAAGAGACAACACCCATTCTGCCAATTATTCCCCAATAGTCAAGGTCTCGGCATCCTCTTCCAGGATTACATCCACGACATCAATAAGAGAATAATTGGCGAATTCACTTGGTCGCCTCATAGATTTCTGCACGTTTAATATTATCTCCCCATCGTTCAACCTCATCTTGAGCTCCCCAGTTTCACAATCAATGAGAGCTCGCCCTGTGGCCAAGAACGGTCTTCCCAAAATTATGGGAATTTCTTCATCCACCCTACAGTCAAGAATTACAAAATCTGCAGGGAACACAAATTTCCCTACCTGCACCAACACGTCATCCAGAATACCTGAGGGTCTTTTCACAGTTCTGTCAGCCAGCTGCAACAACATAGAAGTCGGTCAAGCTCTTCCAATCCCCAACCTCTTTTAGATAGACAGAGGCATAAGATTAATGTTGGCCCCCAAATCACATAGTGCCTTGGCAAAGGCAAAGTTACCAATGGTACAGGGAATTGTGAAACTCTCTGGGTCAGAAAACTTTTCAGCAACTGGTCTAGTCACCAAAGAACTGCAGGTCTGAGTTAGAGTCACTGTGGCCAAGTCTTGAAAGTCGAATTTTCGGGACATCAAGACCTTCATCATTTTTGCATAACCAGGCATCTGCTTCAAAGCATCAATAAATGGAATATTTACCTGAATCTGTTTCAACATCTCCAAGAACTTCTTGTATTGCTCATCTTTTTGGTACTTGGCCAGCCTCTGTGGGAATGGTCTGGAGGTCTCTTCTTCCCAATGATTTGGGTTTTCTCTTTGTCAGACACTATCTCTACTACCGGCTCCTGGATATCTCAGCTTCTTTCTCATCCTCAATATGTGTGTTGGTTTCTTTCTGGGCAGGTTGCACTATCACCTCTATCAGTCTTGCTGAATCATCTAGCTCAATGGGCACTGGAAAAAGTGTCTCAGCCTGTCTGCTTTCTCGAGCCCTCTCTTACTCCAAGTCTGGGTCTCTGATGTTACGTAAACTCACTGCCATTAGCTGCTTTGGGCCATGATCATTTGGAATTTACCTGAGTGTCTGCAGGTAATGTCCCGTGAGAAAGATTATTCAATGACATCAAAATCTGACCCAATTGCACTTCAATGTTATTTATGGATGTCTCATGTGCATCTACTCTTTCAGTCACTTTTGCATTTGACCCAATAACCTACTGCATAATTGCCTCGAGTTTAGCAAACCCATCTTCCTATCTCCTACCATGTTGCTGCTGAGGAGGATGATAACCCTGCTGCTGATTTTGGTTGTTGTACCCCAATAGACTTTGGTAGGGCGCCACATTACCGTGAGGTTTCATGGCTCCCATATTTCCATTGTTGTGATGAGGATGGACTGGCCTGTATGGTTGATTCTGCTGGCCCCAATTCTGACCACCCTGTCTCTGGCCCACATAATTAGACATATAATTCATGTTCTCAGGGTAGTGATGGTTATCGATTTCAGCATTCCACTGGCTACCAATTGGCTGACTAATGCAAGATGTGCATAATCCCCCATTGGTTGTTCTAGAATGTGCACTTGTTGCTTCTGCCCTGACTCTTCCACCTTTTTGGTGAGTATGCTCATTTGTGTCATTAAGGTGGCCATATTTTCAGCAAGAGTGTTGGCTGGATCTAAGGCCACTAAGTGAAATACTGGAATGATGGGTGCATTCATGGTTGTCCACCCCGAATTCTGTGCCATTTTGTCAAGCAGGATCTGGCTTTCTCTCCATGATTTGCTCAAGAATGCTCAACCAGCTGAAGCATCAACATTAGCCTTCACGCCATCTTCCAGATCCATGTAAAAACGCTGCCCCAACATCTGCTCTGGAATATCATGGTGCGTACATATAACCAACATCCCTTTGAATCGTTCCCATGTTTCTTTCTATGTTTCCGTTGGTTTCTGTCTGAAGCTCAAAATTTCATCAATTTGCTAAGCAGTCTTGTTGGGTGGATGAAAAATGTTCACAAATTATTTGACTAACTCCTCCCATGTTTTGATGGAATTGATAGGGAGTGAATTTAGCCAAGTCTGGGCTGCTCCTGTCACTGAGAATGGAAACAACAACAGTTTTATTGTTGCCTGAGTCATATTGGGTTGCCTTTGAGTTTTGCAGATTGATAGGAAATTATTCAAGTGTTGTTGAGGATCTTCAATGTATGACCCCGAGAATAGTCCCTTGTTTTGCAACAAGTGCAGCATGTTGTTTGTGATTTGAAAAGATTCAGCCTGTATCTGCGGGACTACTATCGTTGTGGCCAAATTCTCTGTTGTGGTTGTGCCCAGTCATATAGGGCAGCCTCTGGCTGTGCAGCTGGGTCTACCATGTTATTCCCATTATTGTTTCTGTTGTTCACCAGCTCTGCCATGTATGGTTCAGGTTGTTCAGTTGATTATTGTTGTTTGCTTTTCCGGTTGGCCCGATTCAAGGCCTTGAAAACTTTCTCGGGTTCTGATAATGCTTCAAACACTTCACCAGTTCTCGATAAGTTTCTAGGCATGCACCTGTACAATCAAGTTAGCAAACGTTAAAATTTCAATTTACGGATTGAAAAGGAAGAAAATTGATTACACTAAGAATTTTTGTATTTCTGTCAACTGTAATTGATAACACTGTTAATTCCCCGGCAGCGGCGCCAAAATTTGATGACGCCCAACTATGCCTTATAAAAAGGACTAAGCGATCGTTGCAAATATAATCCGGGTATTTAGCCCAAAGTCGAATCCCACAGGGAATTAACCAATCAATTACTTTTGCCAAACTCACTAAATTCTCTATAATCAACTTCCCAGATGTTTTGAATAACAATTGGTGATATTCTACTAATTATGACTGAATAAGATTAATCAAACTAAGATCTAACTAAAACTGAGTTATAAAAAAATAAGAGAAGGGTCTAAGGTTGTGATTTCCCTTATTGATGGACTCCCTTCCTGTTATGTGTCATATAGATTTGCCTAATCTTCTCTATTGATCATGAGAATTCTTACTACTGTAACTCTTTCCCAAGTAACTACGACAATTTACTAGACGCACTCTCCTGAGTTACGCTAGCTGGCTTTTATTATAGCTCACTCAGATCGCACCCAAGGTTTCGTTATCCCTAATCCCACCTTTAAACCCTCGGTTATTGATTCCTCATATACTTTTGAAGTGGTGATGTTCAACAAATACCTAAATATGCACTCTCTCCCGAGTAATACATACTAAATAGGCACAACTAATTGAGGGCCCTTCAATTAACTACAACAGAAACGTAGTTGAACAAATAGAGATTAAATTGGGCATACTATATTAACACAACAAGAAGTTCATCCTTCAACAGGTTCCATCAAAACCCTAGAATGAATAAAATAGCTACTCATAATTGTGTTCATAATAACAACAGCAAGATTCATCATGATTGATAAAAACAAAAGGGAGAAAGGTAGAACTCGATGCTGAATTATCCCCCCTTGCCTCTTGCCTCTCCTTGCCTTGAACAAAACTAATAAAACCTTGATATCCTCTCTTTTGGGCGAGCTGGACCTTTTATAGGTTAAGTGAAATTACTCCCGATCTTCCAAAATTGCTCTTGAAGTTACCGCGTTCTGGACGAACTAGCGCGGCCGCGCTAAATACAATCTACATTGTACCATTTCTTCTGGACTAGCGCGTCCGCACTAATGACCGCGCTAGTGGTCGCGCTAATGGCACTTTATTCTACCCTGTTTCTCCTGCTCTAGCATGGTCGCGCTAAGGCCACGCTTGGCCACGCTAGAGCGAGTCAACTATTTTTCTTTCTTTTTTTCTCTTCCTTATTTCACACGTACTCAACTCCGAGGGGCTTTCCTTGCTTTAATTTAGCTCCAAACACTGTCCTATGTCCTCATAAGCACGCCTTGCTCCTGCAAAATATAAAATCCACAATTAGAGCCATTTTATCGTCATTTAACCTTCCTAGAACAGTGAAGCATAGTAAAGTTAGGGTATTAATAGTCGCTAAACTGCATGAATCTAGCCTATTATCAAATGGCGAATGTTGAAATTAGTGTTTGGCCATAAAATTTTTAATTTTCACTTGAATATGAATTTTAGAATTTTTTTCAAAATTTGAAGAACTCCAAAAAATTGTTTTTCAAAATTTTAACTCAGATCACTCACAAAAATTCAAAAACAACCCAAAATAATATTTATTTTCAAACATAACTCTAATTTTCAAATACCGTTTTTACTTGAAAAAAAGTCTGGAATTTTACAATTTATATGTCCAAACGCCCACAAAGAACGAAAAAGGCAATTATGACCAAAAAATATTATTTTTTTATTATAAATAGAGTTTTATTTAAGGTGAATGTCTATATTTTAGAGAGATTTTATTTGGTGGCTAAGTCACACTTTTCTTATAAATAGAGGGGTCCTATTCCATTGTAATTCATCCAAAATCAATAAGATTCTCTCTCCCTACTTTTCTCTACAATACTTTTCTTCTTATTTTATTGCTTTATAACTCGTTATCAGCACGAGACTCTAACCAATTGAGTAGAAGCTTTGGGATTGAACAAAATTATTGCCAATTGTTCCATGAACTTCCTTTATGATTAATTTCTGGATTTAAGGTAAGCATTTTACTCTATTTTTCTCTTTTAAATTCTTGAAATTCTATAATTTGATTTTAAATACAAGCAAAGACAATAAACTTTGACTATAACTCTAATAGAGTTTGCAAGAAATTATAACCACTCAAAGTGGTAAAATTTCTATGTCTTGCCATAATCAAATTCATGTATGATTGTGGACAAAGACGTAGAAATCAGTCCCATTGAATTTGCTTCATTCTCATTCCCCTTAAGAGAATGTGATAGAAATATGTGATAAGTCTGAAAGAAAATAAAATTATTACTGTTAAGATATCAATGGATGTGGACATGGCAATAGACGAAATTATAATCGCCATCATTGTGATAATGAGAATAATAAGGGTTCTCAAAATAATCATTCACTCTGTGAAAGTAATATTTGTCATCGATTCGACATGAGATTTTGTAAAGCACATATAGATGATTATGGTTCATTCATGATATGAATGTGATAACATCTAATTTATGAATACATAACATTCTTGGAAGAATATGAAAGTGCTAGTGGTAGTGGATATACCACACTAATATCTAGAAAAAGATTTGAGATGAAATAAGAAAATAATTTCATTATTATGGCATGAATGGTCATTGATCACGTATTTATTGTTATTATGCAAAAATATTATGGCAATGTGATTATTACAGGGCAAAAGTAATAGAAAAAATATATCTTGCCTATAATAATTTTGACCATGATCATAATGGTATAACTTTCTCCTTGAAAGAGATATTCACCATATGGATATTGATGAATATGTGGTAGTATAATATTAGTTGAAAGTTCTGGAGATCCAATTAT
Organism: Nicotiana paniculata; assembly: GCA_005239505.1. Taxonomy (NCBI): domain Eukaryota; kingdom Viridiplantae; phylum Streptophyta; class Magnoliopsida; order Solanales; family Solanaceae; genus Nicotiana; species Nicotiana paniculata. The sequence continues at coordinate 30,403 of MDKI01202248.1, forward strand.
ACTATTTTGGAGAAATAAAATTGATTATCAATAAGGCACTGTGTTAAAGTAAGTCTCAAAAAAACTTATTTAGTTTCTAAAGTATTTGCGAAAGTGATTGGTTATATTGAGACTATAAATAAAGGAAAGATTTAATATCTTCTATTGCTACAACTTGTAGCGGGGTAATATATATGTGAATAACTACTCATTTTATTCTTCAAATTGTACTACACAAACAAAAGAATGCCACAATAAAATAAAAGTTTATCGATATGAAAACCTATATCATAATAAACTTGGAGTTTATTCATAATTGCATACGTCATGATGTAATCTAAGGTTTAACAATATTGATAATTTATCCAGTTGGTATAATTGGTTTAACCATGTTAATTTAAGTATGATGTGCAAAAATAAAGAGAATTTACATGGGTAAATATTAAAGAACTAGAAAGTTCTGTATGAATTCTCTTATGTTGTTTGTTCCTATTAATTAAAAGACCAACTAAAATTGGGATCGAATCTCATGAATGCTGGAAATATCAAAGGTGAATATGTGCTCATTCACTTGCCATTTACACCACATAAGATGCATTTAGGAGATGGTTACATGTGCGATTATTATTAACCCGCAACCTGGTGTTTGCGAGGTAACTTGCTCAATAATTTAATGTCAAACATAATTTTCAAATTTTCTATTCAAGACAATTCATCTTGATAAATTGGTTTACATCACAACTGATTTTGCGAAATAATTTGTTGAGTGCCTCCACTTAATAGCTAAACTATTACTTATGAGAATAAAGTTATTTATATCAGTTTGATATACATTATATACGAAAGTATATTACATTCTCCCCTCACAAGTGGTTCAGGGTCAGGACCAAATAATTTCATCTTATTATTATTGATGTGCGGTGTATATTTTGATTAACACCATAATGCACAAAGATGAGTTCCCAAAATTGAGGATAAAGTTAATTTTTCTAACAAAGACAAGATAAACATTTGAGAAAAAGTTACGTGGAATGAATTATCATTTCTGCATCTAGATCCTCGAATAAGATAATATAAACTTGAAGTTCATAAAAAGATAATTCATCTGCAATATATTGCAAAGCATGCCGATGCATTTGCTAACCCAAATAAAGTAACTATATTCTCACTACAAATGCTCTTATTAGAATAAGTCCTAGAAGGACAAAGTCCATGGTACACTTAAATCGTATAGACATATCGGTTTCAAATAAAATTCTTGATCGAAGATGAGCAAACATTCAAAATGATCATAATAAGGAGGCAAGTGATCTAGAAAATCACATGACGTAACATTTCATAAAACCTCAGGAGAGGTTCAGGTACCTGAAAATATGAATGAAGAGATCTTTATGTTATGTCTTTATGAAAAAAAATTGGAAACCGATATAAAATGTTCGTCGACAACATCTATGATAGTGCTAAGTATAGATGAAGATCTTAAGTCTGTCGAATACATACACAAAAATATTGGCCAAATGGAAGAGTCACAGTTCGAATAGAATTGGTTTCATACGAAAGACATATAGTTTTGGACCTGCAGTTCAAACACTTGAAAGTATAAAGTCAATGGCGTGTGCAAACACCTTTATCTATCTTATATGTTTAGCATGACATAAAACTTGATAGGCATCTAAAGTCTATTTATATGGCTTATATGACTTAACTTATATGACAATCCCTGAAGAATTTAAGTTGCTTAAAGCATATATAATTCTTGATCCGGAAGTACCACATCCTACGTGCATTTTGTGCACATATATATCTTGCTATAACTATAAGCATGATAATGTGATAGCGAGTATTTTTCCCTTTATGGAGATACTGAAAAGGCTATTCCACGACATTATATGAAGATATTATATATATATATATATATATATATATATATATATATATATATATATATATACACATATATATATATATATATACAAGAATGGTGATTTCAAGGTGTAACATATTCATTCAAGTGATAATATGGCGGATTTATTCACCAAATCTCTATAGATATCAACCTTTAAGAAGCTAGTGTACAAGATCGGGATGCGAAGCTTTAAGGATGTGAATTGATGCTCTCATTAGGGGGAATTAATACGCGTTGTACTCTTTTTCCTTTACAAGGTTTTGTCCCACTGGATTTTCCTTACAAGGTTTTTAACGAGGCAATCAAAAGGCGTATTTCTAAACATGTGTACTTTTTTTCCTTTTTTAGAAATTTTTTCCCATTGAGTTTTATTTTAGTTAAGATTTTAACGAGGCACATTATATGTTGAATAGATATTCAAGGGGGGTGTTATAAATATAGTTTTATTTAAGGTGAATGTCTATATTTTAGATAGATTTTAAGGACTTTACTTGGTGCTAAATCATTCATTCCCTATAAATAAAGGAGTCCTATTCCATTATAAATCATCCCAGAATCAATAAAAAATTTCTCTTCATATCTTTCTCTGCAATACTTTTCTTCTTATTTTATTGTTTTATAACACTTTTGTTTTTAAACTATCACGGACCATTTTGCTTTCTATTGAGCCAAGCTACGAAGCTATTGTAGATAGTGTACCGGCAACATATTAAGCTTTAGGCGCAAGGAGCAAAGCTAGTAATTTATAATTTGGGAGCAGACGCGGGTTATTAATTTCTGCGGATAGGGTATTTGTGTCCTTAACCTAGTTTAAACTATTAAGTAATATATAATGATTTTTGGGATGAATTTAATATTTATTGAATGGTTTTTTAATATATTTAAATTTTCTTGAAAGAATAAAGTACTTTTCATTTTACTTAAATTAAATAAAAAACTTAATTATTATCTTTAATAATAAACATTTGTGATTATTTATCTACTTATATAACATTAACTATTAAGAAAATCTCTTTATATTCTTATTCGTAATTTGACACTTAAATCCACTTTTTGAAAAGCTTGATCAAACATAAATTATTGTTCAAAGGTGCTTTTCAAAATAATTAGCCAAACACAAACTGTTTTTTATCCAAAAATACTTTTTTGAGAATCACTTTTGAAAATAATACTTGTCAAAATAAACTGATTTTTTCAGCATGGCTATTAGTGGTATATAAAAGTCTTTCAGTGAGTCTCCTATCATCATAATCCATACATTAGGGGTGACTTCAATTTCCCTTGGTCTTGTCCCAAATGTAATTGAAAAATAAAGTAATATTTCTGGAGTTCCAACATTAAAAGAGAGATACTTAGCTGTGACAAGAATTGATCTTCCAAAATATAAGTAATATTTACATAGAGTAACTGCAGCCCTTGAAATTCACTAGTTTGTTTATATACCCTTTCAGGAATTTGAACAAAAGCTTCGTATCCCAAATTTTCTTCCAATTTCGTTTGATAATTGTTGCCAATACATAAATTTATATACTATGACTGCATTACACTGCTAGTATTCATCTTCATCTCTTGACCCAAGGACCCTCCGAAGAACAGAAGCAACAGCACCAAGAACCAAGAAGAGCACCAGCGTATCGAATCCACCTCCGACGCCAACTGCAACACCGGGGCCTGGTGCGAAGAATGAGAAAGGCGACCAGCCCCATCCACCATAGAATGGCACACCATACCCATATCCACCAACTAGAGGAGGAGCAACTGGTGGATTGACATATATATTTGTTCTGAAAAAGCCAAAGCAAGAACAATGTCATGGTATGATGTGAACTATAGCTAGTCTATTTAAGGGATTTTAATACAAGTCATGGATCATGTAACTAGCTAGTTGAACCAGGATAGCCTTCACTACATGATATATCATAATTCAGTCTGGAATTATAGATTAATTTAAGTTTAGCATACTCAACACCATGACTTCTCTACCATGGAGGAGTAAGATTTTTTACATAATTTGCTCGCCGGGCTCCTCCAGTCCCTAGTCTTTACTATTACCATGTATTTATCCATTGCTTTTCCCCTTCCCACACAACAATATTTCCTTCACTCTAAAAATAGATGCACTTTTTTCTCATCGGTAGAGAACACAATATGATACTCCCCTCCGTTCCCATTTAGTTCTCGCGTTTCACTTCTGGAGATTATACTATCAAGAAGGGAAACATAACAAGTAAATGGGAGCAGAGGGAGTATCACTTGCATCTGACATCTAAGTTGTTGACTTAAAAATCCTCTTTTTCTAAACATAAAAAGGATGACAGGTGACTAATCAAAACAATCTTTGAGAAAGAAGGGTAGCAACAAACACCTTGTTGGATAAAGAGAAATTTCTCCACCAATGTATAAAATAGCGAAATTGCAAATTTAGAAACTAGAAAGTAAGATGTGCTATGTCAGTATACCGAGGTTTGAGTGTTTGTTAAAAATATTTTTAGTGATGGCAAGTTTAATATTCCAACGTTTGGTATCAGAGCCGGTGTGTTTGAAAGACAATTAAACTTGGAGGAAAATGACCAACAATAATGGTACTCCATTCCAAGTTCCCATGCTCACAAAAGAGAACTATGGAAATTGGTGTATCCGGATGAAGGCCTTTCTTGGTGCCTATGATGTTTGGGATCCGGTAGAGACCGGTGTTGATGAAGCGGAAGATGCCGCTGCCATGAAGAAGAAGGACCAAAAGGCACTTACTCTCATCCATCAAAGTTTGGATGACAAGATGTTTGAGAAGGTTGCAAATGTGTCAACCTCTAAAGGAAGCATGCGACATTCTTCAAATCTCCTTTAAAGGTTTGGACAAAGTGAAAAAAGTTCGTCTCCAAACCTTAAGAGGAGAGTTTGAATCATTGCATATGAAGGAATCCGAATCGGTTTCGGATTATATTTCAAGAGTTTTGGCTATTGTCAATCAAATGAAAAGATATGGTGAAGAGTTGCAAGATGATAGGGTCGTTGCAAAAATACTACGATCCCTTGATTCAAAATTTAATTATATTGTTGTTGCCATTGAAGAGTCCAAAGATTTAGACACCATGACCATATAAGAACTTACGGGTTCTTTGCAAGCACATGAGGAAAAGTTGAAGAAACCGAAAGAAGAAACGGTGGAACAAGCGTTGCAAGCAAAATTATCTTTCAAGGAGAAAGATGAAAGGCGTGGCTCGAGCTCGCAACAAAGAGGTCGTGGACAAGGAAAGGGTCGTGGTCGAGGAAGAGGTGGTAGTCAACCACCAAAAGAAAATAAAAGTCAAGACTCTAATCAAAGAAGAGGCCGTGGAAGAGGAAGAGGATGGAGGCAAAATCAAGGAAGGTATGACAAATCCAATATTGAATGTTACACTTGTCACAAATTTGGTCATTTTTCTTGGTAGTGTAAAGATAATATGGAAGAGAAAAATAATTTTGTGGAGAGCAAAAACGAAGATGACGATGCCACTTTACTTCTCGCATGCAAAGGAGAAGAAAGTGTAGAAAAGAACCAATGGTACCTTGACTCCGGCGCAAGTAGACATATTTGTGGAAAGAAAAATTTATTTGTGGAGCTTAAGGAGTTGAATGGTGGCACCATCACTTTTGGAGACTCTTCACGAGTTAAAATCAAAGGAAAAAGTACGATTTTAATTCGTTTGAAAGATGGAAGTCATCAATTAATTTTTAATGTTATGTATGTGCCGGAGATGAAAAGTAATATTCTAAGTTTGGGACAACTTTTGAAGAAAAATTATGACATTCATTGGGAAAGATAAAAAGTTATTTATGAGAGATGAAAAAGGAAGATTGTTAGCCAAGCTTCCTATGGCTAATAATAAGATGTTTGTTTTGAATCTTCAATGTGATGTTCCAAGATGTTTGCTTTCATGTGCCAAAGATTCATCTTGGTTTTGGCATATGAGATTTGGTCATTTGAATTTTGATAGCCTAAAGTTGATGAGCAAAAAGAGCATGGTCAATGGATTGCCAATAATTGATCATCCTAACCAGCTTTGTGAAGGATGTCTCCTTGGAAAGCAAGCAAGAAAAGGCTTTCCTAAAGAGTCTTTGACTAGAGCAAGATGCCCATTGGAGTTGATTCACATGGATGTGTGCGGACTGATCAAACCATCATCACTTGGTAAAAGTAAGTACTTCTTACTTTTCATTGATGATTTTTCTCGAAAAACTTGGGTTTATTTTTCGAAGGTGAAATCGGAGGTGTTTGAAAGTTTCAAAAAATTCAAGAGCATGGTAGAAAAACAAAGTGGCTATCAAATTAAGTCACTTCGGTCCGACAATGGTGGAGAATTCACCTCAAATAAATTCAAGGCTTTTTGTGACAATAATGGAATTCGTCATTTTTTGACGATTCCAAGATCACCACAGCAAAATGTCGTCGTAGAAAGGAAGAACCGAAGGATTCTCAACATGGAAAGGAGTATGTTGAAAAGCAAAAATATGCCAAAGGAGTTTTGGGCTGAAGCTGTTACTTATCCGATGTACTTATCAAATCGATATCACACCAAAAGTGTTAGTTGCAAGACACCTCAAGAGGCTTGGAGTGGTTTCAAACCAAAAGTTGCTCACGTATGAGTTTTTGGGAGCATTGCATATGCACATGTGTCGGATGAGAAGAGATCCAAGCTTGATGACAAAAGTGAGGGGTATGTCTTTATTAGCTATGATCAAAGTTCTAAAGGTTATAAATTATATAATCCAAAAAATGGCAAAGTCACCATAAGCCGAGATGTTGAGTTTGAAGAAGATAGTGCCTGGGAATGGAAGACAAAAGAGAAAAATTACTCTTTTACTCCATTCTTTGAAGATGATGAAGAAGAAGATGCAGGGCAGCCTATTACACCACCTTCAACACCTACTCCACAAGCTCAAGAATCGGAGGAATCAAGTTCAAGTTCAAGTGAAAGGCCTCGCAAGACGAAAAGCTTGGGTGACTTGTATGAAAGTACAGAAGTGGTTAGAAATGACTTGTATGATTTACCTCACTTTTGTTTGTTAGTGGATAATGAACAGATGCTGCTCAAAATTCAAAATGGAGAGATGCAATGGATAAAGAAATCACGACACATGGGATTTGGCCACACTTCCAAAAGGAAAAAGCACTATTGGTGTCAAATGGGTGTACAAGTTGAAGAAAAATTCAAAGGGAGAAGTAGAGAGATATAAAGCAAGATTGGTTGCCAAAGGCTACAAGCAAAAGGCCGGTATTGACTATGATGAGGTATTTGCACCGGTTGCTCGCTTTGAGACAATACGATTTATAATTGCTTTGGCCGCACAAAATCAATAGAAAATTCATCAAATGGACGTGAAGTCGGCCTTCTTGAATGGTGTTTTGGAGGAAGAGGTCTACATTGACCAACTTTTGGGCTATAAGATTAAAGGACATGAAGACAAAGTGTTAAAATTGAAGAAGGCTCTTTATGGCTTAAAACATACTCCACGAGCTTGGAATAGTAGAATTGACAAATATTTTCAAGCAAATGGTTTTTCAAAGTGCCCACATGAACATGCACTTTATGTAAAGATTGCTAAAAATGGTGACATCTTACTTGTTTGATTGTATGTAGATGATTTGATATTTACATGAAATAGCCCAAAGATATTTGAAGAATTCAAGAAAGCAATGGCAAGAGAATTTGAAATGACGGACATTGGTCTAATGTCCTACTATCTTGGAATCAAAGTGCAACAAAGGAAGGATGGCATTTTTATTTCTCAGGAATATGCAAAGGAGATTCTCAAGAAATTTGAGATGAAGAATTGCAATCCCGTGAGCACCCCCGTTGAATGTGGAGTCAAAATATTCAAGCATGGAGATGGAGATAAAGTCAATCCCACACACTTCAAGAGTCTTGTTGGAAGCTTGAGTTACTTGACATGTATAAGGCAGGATATTCTTTTCGGTGTTGGGCTTGTGAGTCGTTTTATGGAAACTCCAACTACCTCACATTTAAAGGTAGCCAAAAGAATACTTCGGTACATCAAAGGTACGCTTGATTATGGAATATTTTATTCATCTTCCAAAGACTTCAAGCTTGTTGGCTATTGTGATAGTGATTGGGCTGGTGATATTGATGATAGAAAAAGTACTACCGGGTTTGTCTACTTTCTGGGAGATTCTGCATTTACATGGAATTCTAAGAAACAACCAATTGTGACATTGTCAACTTGTGAAGCGGAGTATGTAGCAGCATGTTCTTGTGTTTGTCATGCAATTTGGCTAAGGAGTTTGTTGGTAGAACTTCACCAACCGCAGAAGGATGCTACAAAGATTTTTGTTGACAACAAGTCGGCTATAGAGTTGGCCAAGAATCCGGTATTTCATGAAAGGAGCAAGCATATTGATACAAGGTATCACTTTATTAGAGATTGTATATCTAATAAAGTTGTGGAGCTTGAGTTTGTGAAGTCGCAGGATCAGATCGCGGATATTTTCACCAAGCCGTTGAAGACTGAATATTTTCAAAAGTTGAGGATGGCTTTGGGAGTGATGAAACAAGTTTAAGGGAGGATGTTAAAAATATTAAACTTGTTTAGATTAGTTTACATTTGTCCATATGTGTAGACTTGTTTACATGTGTCCATATTTGTCTAGACTTGTCCACATTTGTTTAGACTTGTTCACACTAGTTCATGAATTAGTTTGATGGCAAGATACATTTATTAGAAGTGTGAATGTCTTTATGTAGGGTGTGAACTTGTGTGGACATAGTGTATTCACACGCATGTTAGACTAGATACATGTATTAGTTCTCCTATAAATACTCATGTATGCTAGCCATTTGAAGTCAAATCAAGTTGAATGAAAATCATCCTCCCTCCACCTCTCTTATAGTGAGTTTTGAGTGTTAATGAGTTGTCTTGCTCTCCCAAATATTCCAACACAGGTTTGCTTACTTCCTAGATATCAGATCCACAAAAAAGAAAAATGAATAAACAAAATGAAAGGAGCAAGAGAGCTGAAAGAGTACATGCTGTATTACAAATTTATAATACAATCACAATCCAAAAAAGCTGCCCACATCTACTTATCATCTTTCACACACACAAACACAACAATACAAAGATATTGACTACAAGAAACTTTTCCATCCTACAGAACTAAGAGAAAAGGGGGATGTAGCAAACAAGTTAGATGGCTTGACTCCTACTCTTTGCAGTTAGGTTGTTCTACTTCAACAAAAGCGGCACAAATCTACTACCTAAAGAATTTCAGAGAATCTGGTACTATACTTATGATTTCAGCAAGATAGAAAAAAACAAATTAGAAACTCGTGATCGGTGTTAAGTGTGGATTGAAAAGAAGAGTTGTAACTACAAAAAATTCTCAATAGAGGGTAAACAGCTTTCTACTCAGCAAAAAGACCAGAGAAAGCACTAGCAAGTGCAATATCCTATCCCCCCAACCCATAGCAAGTCTTCCGAGGAGGGGGAATCATTAAAACCGACCCGTAAAGAGTCCGAGGAGGGTAGTGTGTACACAGACCTTACCTCTACCTCATAGAGATAGAGAGGCTGCTTCCGATAGACGCTACTAAATTTTATCGTCCTTCAGTCAACTTAATCTAGAAAGGGCAACTAATGTGTACAAGCACTTCGAAGGTGATATCTTCCCATCTATCCAAGTTTTGGTGGATAGATTTACCTGGTACCTATTGCTGGTGAGAGGTATCCCGTGGAATTAGTCGAGGTGCGCGCAAGCTGGTCTGGACACCATATCAAAAAAAAAAAAAAAAAAAACACTTAGAAGGCAGAAAGTAATCCCAGAATCCTTTGCTATGGCAAGTGGCAGACCCAAGAATTTACACAAAGGGATTCCAAAAAACACTAGATTGTTACACTTGGGATTTGAACCTATGATCTAAAGCAATTGCTGAACCCCCTTTGACACTTTAGTAGAAATTTTTTCCCTTAACGGGGATTCAACGGTTTGATACAACCACAAAAAAAAATGATTTTGGCCTATTTACGCGGTGAAATTCTTGAATGAAGAGGGTTCAATTAGACCCCCTTCTTCAACTTAGCTCTTCTTCAGACTACTGTGGTGAAACATTAGAAAATGGTCAAGTTGATACAATACGAGGCACAATAACTAGTTGGGATGCATAACCTTGATAGCTCACATGCAGAACTGACCAATGTCAGTGGGATACACTTGAGGAATTATCTGATAGACGCATTTCTGATTCGATTAAGACTGGAAATGGAGACAAATAGGTTCCTACAGTTATGCTAGCTCATCGATCATACTCAATTAAGCAAGTCACAAGTTTCTGAATGAACCAAAGATCATGACAAAGAAGAAGTTTTAGAAAAAATAATTTACAAACATGAGAAGAGAAGATGACCTGAGACAAAGAAAAAAAAGGTCAAACAAGGTTCTGCTATAATATTCACCTGAGAAAAGAGAGAACTTTCTAAACGATTTGAGCATAGACTAGATAGTAAATGGCTGGGAAAGTCTTATAGCTTAATATTTGGTACAAGAGAACCTCTTCAATATATTCTGGACACCATGTACAAAATTAGCTAACCCAAAATTAACCATCCTGAGACGATAAATTGAGTCTAACATGAACTTGCTATGGGACCTCACAAGCTCACGAGAGCTCTTTGTTGTACAGAAAAGACGCCATCCCACCTAAGTCTAATCCTACACCAAATTAGATCCATATTTCAATTTTTGACAGAACAAATTCCTGCATCCTTTTTATATGGTAATTTTTACATTAATAACATGAAAGGGCACAAACCTTATGTTTTCACTTTTTATGGGTACCTGTAAATACAAAATAGCTATTTGGATCTTGGAGGCCAAACGGAAAGTGATTCCTAGATTTCTTGATGGAGTGAACGATGCTGTCAAAAAGAACAGTCAGAGTTCATGACCAACAAGAATCAGTACATTTTTAAAGTTGCGAAGAGAATTTCTTAGCTGAATGTTAAAGGAGAGAGAGGAGAGAAGTTTGTGTATCCTTCAATACACAAAGTTATACACTTATGTAATTCAAAAGTGACATCGGCTCTTCCCGGACATTTGTCCTAACCTTTACTAGTGAAAAGTTTTATGAATAAAAGATACACCTTGCTCCACTAACATCTTGTTTATATACTATGTTGCGCGGACTCTCCGAAATGTACCCGTACCCGTGTCGGATCCTTAAAAAATGCACTACTTTTGGAGGATCCGACACGTATCCGGCCACATTTTCGGAGAGTCTGAGCAACATAGTTTATATAGGAAGCCACAAAAAAAGAGGTGCTAAAAGGCGATACTAAACAAATAAATATTCAAGGCTAGTATCTGAACATGAAGAGAAGCTTAGATATGAGATTAACTTGTTTAGAACAAGAATAAAGAAAAAGGAAAGGAAGATTCTAATGCTTTCCTCTTCCACCCAAGGTGACTTCTCGTACGGTTGACTGACTCCATTCGAAATTCCAAGTTAATATGCTCAGACGACAGAATATTATATGACAGTAGAAGGAAAGTTTCAGGGTGATCTCCTCACCTCATGCTTCATTTGAATGTCAAGGCAATCATGCCGAGAAACTGTGAGGTAAAGAAAAACATGACAACTTGAACTAGTTTATCCGATTGGAAGAAAAAGGACATGTAGAATCAGACGAAAATCACCACTGACCAGTGTTATTAAAAGCGCGCGCTTCTCGCTTCGGTGAAGCGAGGCCTCGTCGCTTTTTTGCGCTTAACGCTCTCCAAAACATTGCCACTGACATATGGGTTAGCAAAGGTAAGAACCGAAAATGTTAGTTCCCCATGTAAATGAACAACTCCCAAAGGTTTCTAATAGATGCCATTAAAAAGTTAAAATTCAGTCCAAAGAAGCACACTTCCAGCACGCATATGTTCTGTCAAATGATTCAAAACAGAAATTCTCGCATTCAAATTGGCTTGATCCAAGTGACTGAAATCTCTAGCACATCATTAGTGGCTTCAGTGTTTTCCTCATTATATTGAAAACATCACATTTATGACAGATTTAACACTGCCTTTTCCTTTTACTCCTGCCAAGTTATCACTTCTATCCAAACTATGCCAAATTGAAACCTTCCTTTCGAGTCTAAACTTCAATTCTATAAGCATTTCACCTATCCGGATACAATCATTCAACCGAAGTCCAAGTCAAATACAACTATAGGTGTTGTACTGTTTGGCACTAAGAGTACTATACTTGTAGAAGAGGAAACAACTATTATTCTCTATTGCAATAATAAGATTGATTTAATAATACAGCTATTCATCATTTTAATATGAGTATATATTGCAGCTTTATAAACATTTTGTATGGTTTTACTTAATACAAGTCCAATTTAACTTCAACAATGAGTCAAATTAATCCTCAGTAAGCAAAGTAGGACCTCCATTTTGAAACAAAGTACTCCATCTCATTCATTTTAGGCCAAGGGGGAGAATTGTTAGGTGTTGCCCTGATTTTTTTATTATATTTGGTTTTCCTTTTTGTAGAAGGAAATTATAATTTTTCCATGTTTGGCTAGTCTTTTTTCTTGTAGGAAAAGGTTTGGACTTCTATAAATTGAGGATCCTTCCTTCTCATTCAGTAGCATCCACAATGTGGCCATAGGGGGCTTGGGAGTCTTGTTTAGGGGAAAAACTTTACGGGACAAGTGTTAGTGTGTCACTTGTGTTTGTCTCTTCGTGAGGTTGTTCTCTCCATAATTTGTACTCTCTTTTATTATAGTGGATTGCTCATCTCCGCTGTGGACCTAGGTCAATTGACCGAACCACGAGTTAAATATTTGTGTCTCTTTTGGTAGATTTCTTTTTGTTGTCTGATTTATCGTTGTTCAATTGTTGCGTTACTAGTTCCCGCATGACACTTGATTTTTTCGGTCCTAACAATATAGCCCCTAGGGCGTTGGTCTAGTGGTGAGAGCGTAACACATGATATGTGGGTTAGACACATGTCACAGGTTCAAATATTGCAACAGACCAAAACCTGATACTCAACATGACATGGGCAGAGGGGCAGGTCCATTATCCACCAAATTTGAAACCATACATACGAGGATTTCTTGATTATGAAAATAAATTAAAAAAAGAAAAGAAAAGAAGAGCAAACCATGACATTTCTGTAGTATAAAGGCATGTAATTAAGGCTAAAATGGAAAATTTAAAATGAAATTGCTCCAATTATAGAAATGCATCATTTTTTTTAAAACAAACAGCAAGCGGTAAACAGATTCTTTAAGGGGAAAAAAGAAGTTGTTGGGTAAAATATAGTGGAAAAATACCTAGAATTGTTGATCCTGGGTGAAGAAGAGCGAGGAGCTGAAGATCGAAAAGCCTGACCACCAACTCGACCACCAGTCTTAGCAGCTGAAGCTGGATCCACATCCACTGAACCCACTGTCAATACCCCAGCTGCCACTGCTACTAATGCCAACTTACCCCATTTATTTTCACTTTTCCTGAAAAAGAAAAACAAGATACTTTATCAAGAACCCCACAAAATGAATGACAAAATAATGAAAACCTTTTCTTTTCTTTTCTTTATTTTTTTCACCTAAAAGCGTCTTGTGGTTCATCATCTGGGGTGTGTTTGCACAAGATTTTAGTGGTATTTTTCCTGGGTTTGTATGTTGAAGAAAGAGGAGGACTAATTAGGAAACTATGCTGTAGAAATGCCACAGACATTTTTTTTTAGAACAGAAAGTGGAAGCTCAAGATTTCAGAAATGCAGTGAATTCTACTTTTGAGTCAATATATTTTGCCAAAGGTTCATCCATTTGATGAATGTGAAGTGTCCACGTGGGGGTGTAGTAGTGATGGATGGATATATGTTAGAATATTCAAGAATATAACTAATGGTGTTTTCCATATGATGGGAAGTGGGAACAAACATAAAGTTAATCAAACGGCTGTGCAGCCATTCATCTCAAGCTAAGCAGTATCAACAATACGATTGGAGCGTACGGACTCCCATTGCAGCTCCCTAACGTGTTACAAAAGTTTTATTTTTACTCCGGATAGTGGTGGCAAAATGGTTAGAAGAAAATAGTTAATCACTCATATTATCCATTAAAAATGGATTGGATAATGAACTTCAAAATAGGGTCAAATATGGATAAGAACCATATTATCCATTTAGAAAATGGATAATCATTGGGTCTAACTTTTACATTTATAAAGCCTCAAATTGGGAGTTCCCCAAGTTAGGGAAATTAGGAATTCTTCCAAAAGTGATCACATGCAAGAAGTCAGGGTTAATATAGTTACCTATATTATCCGTCGCTTAATTCGTATTAAATATGGGTCGGATCGAATAATTTATTCGTTTTCGACCCGAATCATATCCGATCTGACCTGCCTGTTTGCCACTCCTACCCGAGGATTACATCAAATTAAGTAATATAGAAACTGGGGTGATTGAAATATATTAAGAATTCTTAAAAATAAAATAATGTTAAAAAGTCCAAAGTAATACTTGTACATGTATATTAATTGGTAAAGCTAATTCTTGATCTTATCGTCCTAATTTCTGAGTAACCATTGATACTTGCACTATTATTAATGTAAATCTGCAATAACATCTGTTGCATTATCACTATATATAGAATTTCTTGGAAAACTAATTTAAAGTTGTAGTAGAAAATCAAGATCGTTTAGCATTTGGTATTTGCAAGTTTATTTAATTCATTTCCAAATAGGATTTGTAATCAAAATTATATAGGAATAAGTCTTCATATTTCTGGTTAAAATAGGTTTCATACTATTATAAATAGAGGTGTTCCTAGCTTATTTTAATGTGTGGGGATGTGTGGAGGAAAAATAAAGGATTGTAGAGACCACTCGAAAATTTAACAAGAATATTTTTCCTTCATACTGGTATCAGAGCTTCTACGGTATTGGGAGAGAATCAAATAGTTTTCACAATCAGCAGGTGGTGCTAGCCGATGTATGTCGAATGATGTATGCTCATGGTAGTCTAGATCCCGTGTTTTACCCTCTAAATACTGCACTTTACGTGTGTTTGAGCTTAAATGATAGTGAATTCTGCTTATTACGTGTTTTATGTCGTGTAGGAAGTGATTACGAATTAAAAAGATAATTTGGAGCTACATCGATTAATTTGAAGCTTTGAAGTCTGAGTAAAAGCCCAAGAAATTAAGCCTGAATCGCGTTCAAGGGTCGAGGACCAAGTCCGGATATCAAAAAATGGAAGAAACAAGTTACTCTGAGATAAGTACACTGCCATGCGGCAAGGCACGGTGCGACAGTGTAAAAACCTGCCTGACAGACAATTTTCAAGGTCTATGTAAATCCTCACTAGCGAGTCACGTGGTGCGGCGCGCCTGTGCATTTTTCCTAGAGTATTTTTCTGTTTCGGCTTGAAAAGGGTAGTTTCGTCTGGACCCGTTCCTACATGGTACACATACATCAAAAATACTATTTTTAGAGGACTTTTGACCTATGGAAGATTAGAAGAGTATTGGAGACCCAAAACACAAGGATTCATCATTCTTTCGTCAACTCAACACCCGAGTTTGGATTGAATTCATGTTTTCTTATTCTTCAATATTATTTGTGATGATTTTCTTCATGATTATGGAGTATTTTACTTTAGAGTTTGACGGATATGGTGTTTTGATTTATATATGTGTATTTTAACTCTTGTTCTTTGCATGGATTCGTTTATGGAGCTTTGAAATGATTGCAATTGTGTTCGCCGAATTATTTAATCGAAAGAGGAATAATTTAGGTGATTATATTTGTATTAATATATTTGGTTCAATTCAGTGATTCTTTTAAGTAATCAAAAGAGCTTGTTGATTTGCTGATTAAATCAAGTTAGGAGAATATTCGAGATACGTTTTTCTAAAGATTAATACATTAGCGTAGTCTTACATATCTTCATAGTACTTTATGTTTGTTCACCTCGTAGAGTTCAGATTTAATCGAGAGAGGAGTCTTGGCTATACGATTGAGCTAATCATAGAGCGAATTCGTGAGAATCATTAGAATATTAGAGTGAATTGAACTAGAGTTAGATCCTGAATAACTATCTGACACCTATCCTGTCATGACCCTTATTTCTCCCATTGATTAATTCAGTGTTGCTCAACTCTTGTCTTTCTGTGATCAACTGTCAGTTTCTTTAGTTTTAATAGTTAATTTTAGTTCATAATCATTCCAATCAAGGTGTTAATCATCATGAATAGCGTTTATGCCAGCAACTACTTGTATATTATTTAAATCCAATCCCTATAGAGACAATCTTTGACTAGCGAGTATTTATTTCGTGTTGGGTTTTGCGCTCATCAAATTTTGGCGTCGTTGCCGGGGATTGGCGATCAATAGTGTTTAAAATAGTTTTTAGTACTAATTCATGAACCAATTTTACTTTATTGTATTCACGTTTTCTCACTTATGTGTAGGGCACATGTTTAACTTCCCAAGCGTATGACTCGATCTTCCTCAAAGGAAGTGATACCCTACGAATCGTAGTTAGAGAAACACTTGCGATAACTAAGAAGAGAAAGAGGATTCACAAAAAAAAAAAATTGGGTCAGACTTCGACTCAAGATAAAAGGGCAAACAACTAGAATGATGGAGTAGACTTAGCTGCGATAGAGGCAGCACAACATAGATAACAAGCTGCACGGATAGCAGCTGAAGAGACTATTGAAGATGATGGAGGTCGAAGATGCAATCTAAATCGACCCCTGGTTGAAGACCAGTTTGAGAATGCGGAACTCAGGCCTGGGATATCATTAGGAGACTATGTCAGACCAGTCTACATTCAGGGACTGTCAAGTGTCAGACCTTTACCCATAGTAGCAAACAACTTCGAGTTGAAGACAAGCTTGCTTCAAACTGTGATGACCCAAGGGGTCATTTTATAAAATTGGACTTCGTTTCATGGTAAATAACCATAAAAAGACAAAAATTAAATACCTCAATTTGCATGCACATTCCGGGCGTGAAATCGGAAAGCTTTTATGTGAAAATATGAGAAATAGTGATTTTTAGAATTTAAATTTGATAAAAGTTGACTTTGGTCAACATTTTGAGTAAACGGACGCAGATCTGTGTTCCGGCGATCCCTGGAGGTCCGCAGTAAAATATGGGACTCTGTCGTATGCCCGGAAATGAATTCTGAGGTCCCAAGCCTTAGAAATCAATTTTTGAAAGAAATTATTTTGCTAAAATGTTTGTGAATTAAAGAAAAGAAATAATGCTAAAAATCATTGATATCGGGTCCGTATTTTGGTTCCGGAGCCCGATACAACTTTGTTATGATATTTAAAGGTTAACCGTGAAATTTGGTGAAAAATGGAGTTTATTTGACGTGATTCGGACATCCGGTTGAGAAATTATGAACTTTAAGAGTTTTTGTTGAAAATGATGAGTTTTGAGGTTTAATTCATAGATTTACATGTTATTTTCATTATTTTATCGCACAAGCAAATCCGTATGATATTTTTAGACTTGCGTGCATGATTTGTTTGGAGCCCCGAGGGCTCGGGTGAGTTTCGAATAGGCCACGGGTGTTTTTCAATTTAAATGAACAACTGGTTTTTCATTGGTGGTGCGCTTGGACTTTCAACTGTGCGATCGCATGGCCCTATCCGCGACCGCACAGTGCAAACTCAGGGGGGCCCATATTTGTACTGTGCGACTGCATAGTTCCTCCCGCGATCGCAGTAGCCAACCTCCCCTACCCTGTGCGAACGCATACCCCTCCCTGCGAACGCACTGATCAAGTCCCCCATACCCTGTGCGATCGCAGCCCATATAATGTTATCACATAGATCCCCAGCCCAGCGATTATAAATATCAAATTAAAACCGGGCAGAACCCTTTCTTCTCCAATTTTTCGAGGTTCCAGCCCTAAAAACGAGTTTTCTTCAGCAATCTTCATCCCCAATTCATAGGTAATCAATCCCAAACCTTGTTCTTTCAATTCCTTACTATTTTGCATCACTTTTAAAGCAAAAACAAAGAATTTTCATGGTAAAAATTTAGGATTTTGGGTAGAATTAGGGAGTATTGTAAAAATTGAATTTTTATATCAAATTAAGGTCGGATTTCAAAACTAATAGCATATTTGGGTTCGTGGGTGAATGGGTAAATGTAACTTGGTCCGAACCCCGAGTTTAGACCAAGCGGACCCGGGGTTGGGTTTTCACTTTTTTTTTAGAAAACTTAGGAAAAATTATATTTTTCAATAAAGTTAGTTCCTTTAGCATTAGTTAATGATATTAAGCTAATTTTGATTAGATTCGAGCAATTTAGAGGTGAATTCAAAAGGAAAAGCAATAATTGAGCAGTGAGTGGCATGCGGAATTGAGGTAAGTGTTTGGTCTAACTTTGGCTTGAGGGAATAGGACTCTACACTTGTTTGTTATGTGAAACGCATGGGCGTGGTGTATAGGTGTGGTGACGAGTATCTATGCACCACAAAAATTGTCTGTTAAACATGACCCTCTTCTCGTTCCCCACTTATTTGATCATTATCTTAATTGTTATATGTTCATTATTGTTTCTATGACTATTTGGCCTTGTTGATCTGTTGTTAGATATTGTTGTGATTATTTGGAAAGAGTATTGGTTGTTTGAGTTGGCTTCCTTGTGATATGTATAACGGTTGAGAGGTTTGGCCTTATTTTTACGAATTATATATATTTACGTTCCTGGTGGTTTCATTTTGATAATATTGAGGAAGTTGTGAGAATTGTAGTCTAACTGTTTCGTAATTGTTGAGGTTCACATGGTTATTGGGTTTCATTGAGTTATTTCCAATTGTTGTTGTAAGTGTGTTTAAAATGTTGGCTGTTCTCTTGAGTTTATCATATATATAAAGACTGAGCTGGATTGACAGGTTACGGTGTTTAGTTATATTCTAGTTGGTTTTATTGTGAAATGATATTGGTTAAAGCTTACGAGCTATATGATTTTCTGTTTGAAATTGTGGAAATAGCAGTATTGTGAAAGGCTTGGACTGAATTGTGAAATTCTTTATGAATAAATTGATATGATATGTCTGGTGGGAGCGGGTTGCACGCCGCAACAAGGAGCGATAAGGGAGGACATTTATATTTTTACTGATTTTCAAAGAAAATAAATATTTGGAAAGCTAAATGTTTATTTTTACTGTTTTATTTTTATTTTTTTAAATGAATATTTGAAAATTTCTATTTTATATTACTATTTTCATATTTTGGCACTACTTTTATTCAAATATAAAGTTTGGAAACTTGGAAATTGTAGAGGATTAGTTATAGTTGAGGCCTGAAAGAGGCGGTTGTGTTACTTTATTATTGTTGCAGTATTTAAATTGATGTGTTTAGATTTCCTCCTGTTTTATAATTATTGTCTCAGATATATTTTTCTTGTTCGTGTAGAATAATTTTATTGTGTTATCGTATATATATATATTAATATCACAGGTTTATTGTTAAAGCCCCGCCTTAGCCTCATCACTACTTCGCCGAGGTTAGGCTCGACACTTACTCAGTACTTGGGGTCGGTTGTACTGATACTACACTCTGTGCTCTTTTGCACAGATCCAGGTACTAGTCATCAGTAGAGGATTCCAGGACGAGCACCCGATTCATTTGGAGACACGAGGTACATTTGCCAGCGTTCGCAGATTCCGAGAGTCTTCTCCCATTTCTATATACATTGTTTTATATTATTCAGAACAGTCACACTATTTATTTCAGCCATTATTTGTAGTATTCTTTAGTAGTTCGTGGATTGTGACACCAGACCCTGGGGTAGTCTTAGAGTTGTTTACATAATTAGTTCGTGATCCGTTTTATTTAAATGGTTATTATTATTATTATTTTATTTTATTGTTGTTGGGAATTATTCTATTAAGTTCCTTTGGAAGTTATTTATTTGTGCTTAACATATAAATTAAGGAAATAAATTATTCGAGTTCTAACATTGGCTTGCCTAGCAAGTTTGGTGTTAGGCGCCATCACGACTCCTGAGGTTGGGAATTTGGGTCGTGACACTAACCATCCAGTACAATTGTGTCTTCAGAGGGAAGGTGAATAATATCCTAACACTCACTTGATGGACTTTGAGGAAATCATGAATACCTTCCAGTATAATGGAGGATCAAAAGATGCTATCTACTTAAAAAGGCATTCATCTTTTCATTGAAGGATGACGCAAAGCACTGACTTCATAGCTTACCCATGGGGTCGATCAGGATATGGGAAGTATGACTAAAAAGTTTCTTGACAAGTACTTCTCAACTGCAAAACATGGAAATTTAGAAGGGAAATCCACAACTTCTGCCAGAATGATACTGAAACGATTTTCGAAGCTTGGGAAAGATTCAAGGAAACTGTGAGAAAGTGTCAGCATAACGAAATTGAATTGTGGATGTAACTCCAAGATTTTGGGATGGACTGACACCTTCCTCACGACGAACTCTGAGTACTGCATGTGGAGGTCCACTAATGAAGAAAACTCTAGAGGAGGTTGTCTCAATCCTTGATGAATTATATGAGGATGCTAACTAATGGCCTGCTGAGAGTAATGACCGAAGAAAATCGGCTAGGATTCACCAGGTGGATTCTAACACATCAGTGCAAGCCCATCTAGACAACATGGACAAAGAGATAAGAAATTTGACCTTGGATAAGGACAGAGTGAGCCGCAAGCAGCATGTGACTTTTGTGAGTGTCAAGCTTCAGTTGAGGAAGTTAATGTTGTGGGGAAATATAATAGAGGAAACTAGTAAGGTGGTAATAACTACAATGCTATGGAACAAAGACATCCAGGTTTTTCTGGTAGTTCACCTAGTGGGACTTTGAACTCATAGCAGCAAAATAATCCTAGACCTTGGGGTCAAGGTCCCCCAAGTTTTTAAAACCAGTCGAGGGAGCAGTACTAGCAATACCATCCAAAACCATCAAATCAATCTAGAGTGAAAGATCTCATGAAGGGGTTCATCAACAAATCAGATGAGAAATTTGAGAACCAGGGGGCATCCATTCAGAATTTAGAAAGATAGATTGGAAACTTGTTATTTGAGAGGGCTCCTGGGAACCTACCCTCTGACACTGAAAAGAACCCAAAGGAAACAATCAAAGTTGTATCTTCGAGAAGTGGAAAAACATTGGCTGGCCCAGTTATGAAAGCTAGACCCAAGATGGTGAACAAGCAGACTGAGACACTAGAAGAGCAAAAGAGTGAAGAGCAGAAAGGCCAGAGCAGTAGGATACAAAAGGAGATTGAAGAAAGTATACCTCTACCTCTCCCTCAAAACATGAAGCGGGAAAAACTTGACAAGTACTTTAGGCTGTTCTTGGAGATGCTCAAGCAACTTTATGTGAACATACCCTTCACAAAGGTACTCACTCAGATGCCTGCTTATGCTAAGTTCTTGAAGGAAATCTTGTCTAGCAAGAGAAAATTAGAGGAGACAACAGTGGTCTAGTTGAATGCCCATTGAAATTCCATATTGCAAAATAAGTTTTCTCAAAAGTGTGGGGACCCAGGAAGATTCACAATACCATGCTCGTTGGGGAGTGAGAAATTCGCCAAGGCCCTCTGTGATTCTGGAGCTTCTATAAATCTAATGCCTTTGTCTGTGTTCAGGAAACTTGAAGGTAAGCTTGGAGCAAATCTATATCAGTGTCCCTACAACTGGCTGACCATACCTCCATTATGTCTGAAGGAATTATCGAGGATTTTAGTATGGGCGAACGAGTTTGTGCTCCCCATGGGTTTTATTATGGCGGACATGGAGGTGAACAAGGAGGTGCCTCTAATTCTGGGGAGGTCTTTTCTATGTACAGGTAGAGTTATTCTTGATATCTATGAGGGACAACTTATGCTCAGAGTGGGTAACGAGAAAGTGGTGTTCTAGATGAAGAGAATGATGAATACCCCAGGGATGAAGCATCTCCATACTCGTGTTTCAAGCTTGATGTTGTTGGGGAGTTGGCTGAAATTATAAGTTTGAGAAGCTTGTAGGGGATACTCTAGATAGGTGTATTACTCAGTCTAGAACAGTGGAGGATGAAGATCCTGAAATAAAGAAAGAGGATGAAGCTCTTGAGACTGAGTATCAAGTGGTTGACGAGGAGGAGCTAAAAAGGAGGCTTCTAAGCCTAGTGTGGAATTGAAAGTCCTCCATACTCACTTGAAATATACTTTTCTTTAAACTAACAATTTTTTGTGATTATTTTTGCTTACTTGACAGGTACACATGAACAAAAGTTGGTGGAGCTGCTGAGAAAGTACAAGAAGTCCATTGGCTGGACCATATCTGATATTCAAATAATCAATCGAGCCATTTGCATGCACAAAATTCTACTGGAAGAAAATAGCAAGCTAGTGATGCAGCCCCAACACAAACTGAATAAAAATATAGAGGAGGTAGTGCACAAGGAGATCATCAAATTGCTAGATGCGGGAGTGATTTTCCCCAACTCTAATAGACAGTGGACCAGTCATGTGCAAGTTGTACCTAAGAAGGGGGTCATGTCAGTGGTGAAGAATGAAGATAATGAATTGATTCCAACAAGAACAGTCACTGGGTAGAGAATGTGCATTGATTATAGAAGGTTGAATGATGTAACAAGGAAAGACCACTTTCTGATGCCCTTCATTGATCAGATGCTCGAGAAAGTGGCTGGACATAGCTGTTACTGTTTCTTGGATGGGTACTCAGGCTATAATCAGATACCCATGGCCCTAGAACCTGTTGAGAAGACTATGTTCACTTGACCGTCAGGTATTTTTGCTTACAAGAGGATTCCATTTGGGTTATGTAATGCACATGTCACATTTCAGATATGCATGATGTCTATATTCTCCGATCAAAATGGGAAGTGTCTAGATGTATTCATGAATGATTTCACTCTGTTTGGTGATAATTTTGATGAATGTCTGAAAAATTTGGAGCTTGTGCTTGAACGTTGTAAAGTCACTCAGCTGGTTCTTAACTTGGAGAAGTGCCACTTCATGGTGAAAGAGGGAATTATTTTGGGCCAAAAAGTGATTGCACATGGCATTGAAGTTGACAGACCAAAGGTTGATGTGATTGCTAGGCTTCCTCGGCCGACTTCTTTGAAGAGCATAAGGAGTTTCTTGGGACATGCTTGGTTCTATAGGAGGTTCATCAAAAACTTCTCCAGCATTGCCAAGTCGTTGACTGCATTGATAGCAAAGGATTTCAAGTTTATGTTTACTGTGGAGTGTTTAAGAGCATTCGAATTGATAAAAGAATAACTTGTTAGTGACCCGATTATGGTGTCACTTGATTATAACCATCCATTTACAATAATGTGCGATGCTAGTGATGTAGCTGTGGGGGAAATTCTAGGACAAAGAAAAGAAAATATGTTTAGAGCCATCTACTTTGCAAGAAGGACGTTGAATGATGCTCAAGTCAACAATGCCACTACTGAGAAAGAGTTCTTTGCTGTCGTCTTTGGTTCTGACAATCTTAGATCATATCTGGTAGGGAGTAAAGTGATTGTGCACACTGATCACTCGGCCTTGAAATATTTGCTGGGTAAGAAGGAGTCCAAGTTGCGTTTGAAGCGGTGGGTGTTGTTTCTCCAAGACTTTGACCTAGATATTAAAGATGTGAAGGACACAAATAATCAAGTCGCAGATCATCTATCTCGGCTTGAGAGACTTCCAATTGAGTCAGTGAAAATAAGGGAAGAGTTCCCTGATGAGCAAATTTTCTCTATTGTTGCGGTCTTTGAAAGACTGCCCTGGTATGCTGATGTAGCCAACTTTTTAGCTAGTAGGTGGTTTCCACGTGAACTCTCTCATGATCAAAGAAGGAAGATTAAAGGTGAGATAAAAAGTTATTTTTGGAATTACCCTTTATTGTTTAATAGTGTGCATATGGAGTGATTTGAAGATATGTACTTGAAGGAGAGATGGCAATCATTCTATCTCATTGTCATGATGGAGAAACTGGAGGACACTACGGTGGAAATCACACTGCAACAAAGGTCATGAAAGACGGTTTTCATTGCCCTAATTTGTACAAAGACGCACGGGCGTATGTAGATACATGTGACAAGTGTTAAAGGGCAGGTAATATTAGCAAGAGGGATGAGATGCCACTAAACTCTATTCTTGTACGTGAAATTCTTGATGTATGGGGCATTGACTCCATTGTCATGTTTCCATCGTCTCATTCTTATGAGTATATCCTAGTAGTCGTTGACTACGTCTCTAAATGGGTTGAAGAAATCCCTATTAAGACCAATGATTCTCGGGTGGTGTGTGAGTTCTTATGAAATAACATCTTTACCCGCTTTGGGATACCTCGATTGATTATCAGTGACAATGGGTCGCACTTTGTGAACAAGTAGTTTGCTGAATTGCTGACTAAGTATGGGGTCACACAAAAAATAGGAACCTCGTACCATGCCAAACTAGTGGTCAAGTTGAAGTGGCTAACCGCGAGCTTAAACGAATTCTTGAAAAGACGATTAGTGCTTCTCGTAAGGATTGGTCTGTAAAGTTGGATGAAGCTCTATGGGTGTACATAACTACATTCAAAACAATCATAGGGACTTCACCGTTCAAATTAGTGTATGTAAAATCATACCATCTACATGTTGAGATAGAACATAAATCTTACTGGCCAATTACGATGCTTAATCTTGATCATATTCTTGTATGTGAACACAGGTTGGCGCAGATGAACGAGTTGGAGGAGTTTAGACTGGATGCATATGAAAATGCGCGAATTTTTAAGAAAAACACAAAGAGGTGGCATGATCGTCTGATTAATCCAAAGGATTTTCATGAAGGTGGTAGAGTCTTACTATACAATATTAGACTTAGGTTTTTCCCTAAAAAATTCAAGTCAAGATGGACAGGTCTATATATGGTGAAATATGTCTCACCATATGGCGCCATTGAAATCCGGGATGAAGAAAGAAATGAGAGCTTTAAGGTGAATGAGCACAAGTTGAAACCGTACCTTGTTGGAGGAGTTGACAAGCAATCCTCTAGCATCGTGATCAAATGAGCCTAAGTGATTGTGTCAAGCTGATGACTATAACTCAAAACTACTTCTAACCCTTTTTTATTGCTTTGGTAGAGTAGTTTACATAATAGTAGATTAGGAATATTGGAGTTTAGGAGTTTTGATATTTGTTTGGACATGTATGAGCATTGGATACAAAATAAGTATATCATGTGGAGGGGGGGTGCAACCTGTGGGCTAAAAAGCAAAAATCACCGGAACTCTGAGAAAATTGTATTGCCACGCTGCATGAGGAACGATTGCTTCCATTAGTGATCATAAAGACACCAAATTCTCCTTTAGGTGCTTCAACTGCGGCCATATCTCTACTTACTGGTTGGGTGCAGATAATATTGTATTAATATCAAAGCCAGATAGAGATACTGTTCCTTCAGAATTGATTCAGATGGCGAAGCACCGTGTGAGGCGTCGTGCTAAGCCAAGCAGGTCCCTCTGACAGAAAAACAACTCACAAGAAATCCTCACTACCGTGCCGCATGGGGCGCCGCACCCTGCGATGCGGCTGTATAAAATTTTGGCCAAATTGTTTTAAGAAAAGGAAAATTGAAAAAACTGGGGAAAAAAAAAAGCATACACCAGGGTCTTTCTTTACTCTTTAAAACCCGACCCCTCCCCTTTTATTCCCCATTCTTTAC